>JBCEWC010003676.1:0-29483 GCA_038996855.1 Solanum aculeatissimum
ACACTCCCCCTTGAATGTCTATTTGCTAGATTATGTGCCTCGTTAAAACCTTACTAGATAAAATCCAGTGAGAAAAATTCTAGTGAAGGAAAAAGAGTACACATATCTAATATACGCATCTCGTATGCCTCATTAAAAACCTTACAAGGAAAACCCAATGGGACAAAACCTTGTGAGGGAAAAAGAGTACATCGCGTATTAATTCCCCCTAATGAGAACATCAATCCAAAGACTTGAATCTTCGCATCCCAATCTTTGGGTATCATCTTCTTCTCCCCCTAATTTTGGAAAAAAAATTGAAGGAAAAAATTGATTTGGTTTCCAAGAATAATTCCTAACTATTAAAGGAAACCAAATAATAGACATTCACTACAAATTAATATGTTTATAACAACTATATATTAAAAATGAATTATGCATATAATATAAATGAATTACACTATGTATAAAAGATGTATTAAAATTATAAATATGTATTATAAGTGTCTTAAAATATATTAAATTTATATTTTGATAAAAAAAAATTACATTATTTATTAAAAGTGAATCATATATGTATTAAAATTATATTGCTATAAATGGTAAATATTTTCTAAATATGGTATATATAGGTAAATTCTCCTTTTATAAAAATATATACCCATTTAAATAATAAAAGAAAATCATTCAAACTTAACTTAACTTCCTCTCCCCGTAGAAAAACAACCAATAGCTCCTTTGCAATCAAAAAATTCATAACCTCTTCATCGTCGGTCGTCATTCTGTGGGAAAATTTAACGTTGTTGTCGGCCACCCGCCTCTCTTCTTAAAGCAGGGTTAGTCTTCTTTTTTTTTTTTGAATTTGTGAACAAGAACATTGTTGAAAAAAATAATTTTGAATTTTTTTTATGGGGGTAATAAACAAAAACTTGAAATTTTTAAGAACTCGTTCTATGGTTGAGAAAATTGAATAATGGGTTTATTTTTATTATTTATGAAAGAAAATCAAAGAAAAACTCAAAAATAAATCCTAACTTTTGGGAAATCTCTTTTTTTTTTTTGTTTTGTACTTCTTTTATGTGCATTTTCTTAGTTCAAATAGTGTAGTGTGAAAAATAATTTTTTTTGTTGGAAATTCACAATAGACAAATTTGTTTTAAAAAAACTGTAGGATTATCTATTGCAACAAATGACTTATATGTTGGTAGAACTGTAGTTAGTTCTGTGTTGATTTATTTTCAATATATAACTCATATGTTGATAGAAATATTAGCTGCAACTGGTCACCCATGTGTTGCATCAAAAAAATGGATCATATATTACAACAGATGATCCATTTTCTGAAAATTTTTAAAAATTTTATGCATTTGATAAAATTAATTGATAGGCCTTATTTTTTGAATCAACTGTGATCTTTTTTGTTTATCCTGTAGATAAAATGTCAGAAGAAATAACAGATGCTCAATTTTTCTCTTCTAACAAATGCTTTTCTTGTCAATGCAAAGAATGTCAGCATATACATGATGATTTTATTAATCGTGTTAATGAATTGACAAATACTATTAAAGAATTGACAGTTCAAAGGGGTGTCATTCCATCATACAATATTGCCCTACCGAAGAAGTTTAGAAAGTTGAAAAAAGTAATTTTAAGAAAAGTTGGAATAAGGAAGGAATAACAAAAAATTGAATTGGTGCAGGTTCTACAAGCACTGTTTATGAATTATAGGTTTCTCTTATGGGTCGTGGATAGGGATTCGTAGATAAGGTCAACATTTTAGGAAAAATAACAAGTTCAAAGACTTTTTATATGCCTAACAAGACGGATCATAGAAGGTTGTATGGACTGTAGTTAGGGTTCATAGAATACCCCAGTACTTAGAGAAAATTTGAAAATTAAACAGGCTATGAGAAGGGGTTAAGGGTTGTAAAATGGTCTACGGCTTGTGGTCTTGGTTCATGGTTCGAGGAACAAATTTTCATAGTTGCATCACTTTTCTATGGACCAACAAGCAGGCTGGCAGAAGGTTTGACAACTTGTAAAAAGGTATTGTATAACTAATTTAGAAACCCAGAATTTCAAGCCAGCTTCTATGGATGGGCATCTACAGCCCGTGGAAGGGACAATGGACCGTATATGGCCCTTGTGGTTCGTCTCCATCAATTTTAATGAAAGGTAAGTAGGAAAGTTGGAATAAGGAAGAAAAGTTGCAAAAATAATTTCTAGTTCAGTGGCCATGAGGTTAATATATGGGTCATAGATGTGTCTACGAGCGATAAATGGGCATCATAGATGGCTCTTATGACTTAGAATTGTTTTCTAAAAAATAGCTTGGTCTATGAGTAAGGACTATACAGTCTGTAGAAAGGTGTTGTATAAGGGACCTTGAAGTTGGACAATGATTGGAGCCTTAATATTTTTTGTATGACCCAACAAGAAGGGTTGTACATTATTTTACGGGCCATAGTTGGGGTTCATAGAGCATCACAAATCTTAGGAAAAGTTTGAAACTCTTGGACAATTTCATGATCAAGTGTTTAAAAATCATAGTTTCTTCCATGGGCCATGACCTTGGGTCGTCCTTTGGTCTAGTGTTAACGAGTTTTAGGACATGATCTACGAGGGGTTTCTATGGGTTGTAGAAGATAGGACGATCCCATAGAAGTGGTTTGTACTTGAGATTCAGAGAGAGAGAGATGTTAGACCTAATTTATGGATCATTTTGTATGGGTCGTAGAAGGGTCTACGACCCGTAAATGGGGTCCATAGAGCCTGTCTAACAAAAATTAATTAAGGATATTTTGATATTTTTCTACCCTCCTAATCCCTAAACTACGTTGTTTTAGTCCTATAAATCTACCAATAACCGTTTGTGTACTGCAATTCCACCCCATTCCCAAATTCCTCACCTAAATTTTAAATTCTCTCCAAGTCTATCTTCTTTGAGGGACCTCCTCAAGAGCAAGTTGAAATTCTTCAAGTTCACCATTTATTTTCCAAATTTCTTCTAGTATTCCTATCAAGGTATGTGGATATCCATTTTTGAATTTTTTTTATCCATAGATCCCATTAAATTCTCAACTTATTCTATGAAATTCAAGTATGAAGTTAATGGGTTTTTATGATTGCCCATTCAATTACATGGATTTTGCTTTATATCATGATTATTGATCTAACTATGTATGAATTATTTTAAATTACATGATTTCAATAATTTTTATGCAATTTACTCCTACATGTTATCTAGGGTTCATGACATTGATTATGAGTTCTTTAAATTATGATTCAATTGATGTTATTTTACATGATTATGCAAGATTTCATTCTAACTTCATGATTTTAAGTTGACTACTTGTGAATTCATACTTTTGCCCTAGTCTTCGTTACAAGTTATGATCATGAATTAATAAGTCTTCTAGTCAAGCTTATGAAAAGGGTGACCAATGACACTCTATATGGAGGTAGAATTCATAGTGATGGAAGACCTACACCCATATTACATGAATCACATGAAATGAACTATTCTATGAACAAGTTTAATGAATTGGATTGGTAGTTTTGATTGTCTTTCCACATGTTAAGTTCCATGATTTATGACAATATGAACCACGATTCATGACAAGCCTTATGAATTATGATAAACATGACTTAATGATAAGTATTCCTTAGAATTTTGACTTAGCACCGAGTGGACTTTGAGGTGGAGACTCGATCTAAGGGGTTCTCAATAGCAATCTATAGTTTCATAACTACATACCACCGTACGATTATTGCCAATATGGCTTCGCTAATGGATCAATATATGGCACATGTTTATAACACTCACTTAGCGGGATAGAGTTTATCTTGACAAGTAGATTTTCCTTTTTCTATTGTGTGGGGAGACACTAGTATTTCATGTAATATCTCACATGGTCTTATTGTCTTTTATGGTTGCTATCCCACATATGTTACATCCTATTATGACTCATATTTTAATTATCTACGATTCATGTCCTCTTATGACTCATATTTTGATTATCTATGATTCATGCCCTTATATGATTTCCATGATGATTTCGTTATACATTAATTGCGCCTATGTTTTACTTATATTGTAATGGCTCATCTATTATGCTATTTATATTCAAAGTAATAATACATACTTTCCTTGCCTATGTGTTATAATGTAGGGGTTGATTAGCATTCCTGTCTTGCATGTGGTTAGAGCTATCTTTGAAGATCGAAATGGTGAGTCCTCATGATTTGAGGACAATCCTATGGTCTCCTATGATTTGGTTCACTTTCTTTTGTTCCATTCTAGACATTGAATCAGCTAGGGCCTATCTTAGCATCTCATTTATGTTTTAGAGGCTTTTCAAATAATTGATGCAAAAGACTCTATGTCGTCTTTACTTCTTCTTTTTCTATGCCATGACTTCTAGAGATTTTCATGGTTTCTTCTGCATTCTCATTTCTTTACTTACCTTATGTATGCTTGATATGCTAAGAGGCTTGGTTGGAGTTTCCTCGAAAATCCTAATGTCATGTCACACCTAGGGCCTAGTTTAGATTGTGATAATTTCCTACTCTCCTAACCCATAAACTATGTCATCTTAGTCTTATAACTACCCCAATAACTGCCCATACCCTTACAACTCACCTCATTCTCAATCAATCTCTCAAGCATCATAAGTTTTCCCAAGTTTCTTCACTCCTAAGGTCTTTTTCCACATCAATCTAGGGTTCTTCAATCCTACCATCAATTTTCAGATTTTTAGCAAGGATCTTACTTAAGATATGTGGGTATACCTTCATAGACTCTTTTAATCCATGAATCCCAAAGAATTCTTATCTTTTCTATGAATTTTAATTATGAAAAATTGGGGTTTTATGTTCTATCATTGAATTTTGTAGATTATAATTTTATTTTATGATTATTGACTCAATTATGCGTGAGTTGGTCTTATTGCATGTTTCAAGGTTTTCTAATCAAATTCTTCTTATTGTGATCTAGATTCATGAAATTGATTAAGAGATCTTTCAATTGTGATTAAATTGATATTATTTTACATAATTATGCATGATTTCATTCAAATTATATGATTTTAAGTTGATATTTATGAACCTATGTTTTTACCCTAGTTTTCATTACAAATTGTGATTATGAATTGATAAGGTTTTTAAACAAGTTTTGTGAAAGGTAGTAAATATGATGATGAATCTTTTATGAAAGAATAAATGATGGTGAAAAATTATTTATGGATTCAAGGTGTGATAAGTACAATCATCACATTGATTGAATCAAAGTTTTAAAGCTATATTCACCTACTTACGAATTCATTTAATGCTGAAAGGACAATACTCATAGTATTTGAATAAAATGTTTTAACGAGCTACTCTATTACAATGATTTGATGATTTACGAATAGAATTGTTGATTAGACATTGTCACTTATGATTTACTATTTCATTGGAATTTGACTTAGCACGGAGAGGGTTTAAGGTGGGGTTCGGTCCAGAAGTTCAAAAAAGTGATCCAAGGAGCCCTAGTGGCAATCTCTAGTCTCAAATTATGTGTCACCGTAGGGGCCCATTTAGGTGTGGATAGTGAATCTACATATAGCTTGAAGTTGTACCATCATGGAGTCTACCTTGGCAAGCACCATCTCTCTTCTTGATGTGGGAGTTACATCGAATTTTATGTTATAGATCGCACAGTCTTATTGTCGGTTAAGGTTGATATCCCACAAAATGACTAAGTTTACTTTCAAGTTTTTATTATGATTTCGAAGCATTGACTATCTCTTATAAACTCATGATTTTACTCCACATTCTAATTGATTATTGGTCTTACGTCTCACGTTTCACATTCTACATTATCACATGTTTACTTCATTACATATTTCTCACATACTTAGTACATTCAAAATTCTAAAGCATACTTCCTTGCCTATATTGTATTATAATATAAGGACTAACGACCGCATACCCCATATTTGTGGCTAGATTTAGAGATTCATCACTTGATTGGTGAATCCTCATGCTTTAGTGACACACCATTTGAGCTTGTAGTTCTTGTTATTTTTAGACTATCTTACTATTTTTGCTTAGGGTAAGCTAAGGCTTGTCTTGTGCCCCCACGTTTGATACTAGAGGGTTGTTAAACATAGATGTGTAAGTCCATTTATTCGGGAATGTCACTTGAGCTTTCTTTTATTATTAGACCTTGTTTGAGACTTACCTTACACTTTACTTTATTTTGTTATCTATACTCATTACCTTATGGATGCTTATGTGCTAAGAGACTTGGTTGGAGTAAAAAAATAAAAATATCAAGTCCTGTTTCTCCCTAAATATTTGTGTTATCTGTTCTACCTTTAACATATTTCGTCTCAAGCTCAAAAGGCAAGAGGAAGCCATCACTTTTGATGTGCGATAAAAAAATTGATCATTTGAAGGTTATAACATTTTTGGTGAGGGTCCAACTCAACTAATGTCATCATTCCCGAAATGAATATGCAAGGGTCATTACCACAACAACATGCACGAAAGTAACTCATTATTAATTTTCTTGATGTTCATTAATTAGTTATATTAATGTTTATATAATTACGAAAAAAGACAAGGATGAGCACTGTACAACTAAATGCTCACGTTTTGGATTCGAACAACTAGATTTTCTCATTGTATTTCTGAAGACGAAGGATTGGTTCTAACTAATGTCTTAATCCAAAAATTATTGGAATGATGAGATATAACTATATGACCGTACCCACTTATCTTTTGATTAACACATGCTGATACATAAGTTGGTATTAATGCATATGTGCAACATTTGGATGTTATTTATCTCCAGAAGAAGTCAAAGAAACAAACTAATAAATAATCCTGAGAAAGTAACTATCGTTAGTGAGCACGAGGTCCATCTATAGTCCGTAATTACTTCTATGGGTTGTAGAACCTTGCATGTAGAAGTTAGTGTTGAAATTGGGGTCTTTGAAGTTTTTTCCGCAAGCTAACCTTTTCTTAGTCATGCCTCCATTTATGGACAGTTCTGTTGGTCCGTAAAAAAAGTATTGAGGCTCAGGTTTTTGGCTCTACTTCCATGATCTCAATCTATGACTCATAGTTCTTTTTACAAGCTATATAACCCCTTTCGTAACTCATCTCTATTTTTCCAAAAATAATTCTAAGTCCAGATGGATTCTACGATAAAGGTCTATAGATCATAGAACTTTCCACGAGCTGTCCTATTGGTTCACAACAAAATTACTACAAATTATTATTTTTTCAAAATCGAGGACTCCCTCTATGACCCATTTCTATGAGTTATGGTCCTCTTTATGACTTATGAACAGTTATGTGGATTTTCAAAATCTCCAAGAAAATTCTAAGGCATAAGGCTCTGTCCACGATTGGCTTCTACAGGTCATACAACCTTCTGTGTTATGTATATTAGGCTCATAGAACCAATGCATTAGAACCAAATTCTATATTTTTCTCCTTATTTTGACTTTCCAACTTTTGAGGTATTATAAGAAATCATAATCTTAGGTGGGATATTAACCATAACCAACAATAAGATCATGCGAGCTATAAAATATAATTCTGATGTTGCCCTTACACTAAAGAAGAAAGAGACTACTTGCCAAGGAGGACTTTATCCTGTAAACATGTCATAACATGGGCTATATGTGCATCAATTAGCAAGTCAATTAAGTCAAAAATAATATGATGGCACGTAGCTATGGGACTAGAGATTTCTACTTGAGACCCTTTTGGTAAGAGCCTCCACTTTAAAGTCCACTTAGTGCTAACTCAAATCCCAGATGAGTACTTATCATAAATCACAAAGCTTAACATGGAAATGCAATAATTAGTTACCCATCCATTTCATAAAGGCTTAGTTACGGAATAGCTCATTTCATAATGATTCATGTAATATGACCATTTTCATTTCATCATTATGAATTCATACTTAGATGAAAAAATATCATAATCATTAACACTTCCTTGAGGAGTATCATTGAACTTAAATTCATCTTTTTTCATAAGCATGCATTATACCTTGTCAATTCATGGTCATAGTTCATAATGAAAACTAGGGTCATTGATATGGGTTCATTAATAATTAACTTTAAGTCATGTAATTTGAATGAAATCATAATTGAAAGAACCCATAATTAATTTCATGAATCCTAGATGGAATTTAGAAGAATTTGAATGAAAAACCTTAAATTCATGTAATAATTGGCAATCCATGTAATAATTGTCAATTCATGCAAAGTTGAATCAGTAATAATGGGTAGAAACATAATTCACAAAATTCTATGCTAAATCATCAAAACCCTAAACTTTTACATTGAAAATTCATAGAAAAATATAAGATTTTTTTGGGTTTCATGGATGATAGAAATCCGTGAATGATTATGCATATACCTTGAGTAGAATCCTTGATTAGAACTTGGGATTGAAGGCTTGAACGTAAGAAATATAAAGCTTGACTTTGAGACAACCTTTGGAGAAGAAGACTTAAGAGAATTTGAGAATTTGGGTGAATGAAGAGGAATGGATAGTTTTAGGGAAACAAATTTAGTTATCGGGATTAGGGATAACTTAGAAATGATGTATCTTTGATATTAAAAGCATGGAATTATCTAACCTTGATAAAGTTGTCACTCAAGGTCTATGGACGCTCTTCTATGTTTCGTAGAGTCCTTTACGGGTCGTACAATGAGTTTTGTGGAATCAAGGTGAGAAATTTGAGTTTCTGAAGTTTGGTCCACGAGTTCTATCTACAGGTAATACAAACTTCTACGGACTATCCTGTTGGTCCCTTAAAAATTTTCTGAGGCCTTATAATTGGGCCTCATTTTCATGATTCAAATCTTTGGTTCGTTGTTCCTTTCATGAGCTATAAAACATCTTATCAAACCCCCACAAAACCAAAAATATTTCTAAATGTTGAAATATTACACATACTCTCCTACGACTAATATGATGATCCACAACTCATCAAATCTATCCGTAAATCCAAGTATTGAAATTTCCTATTTCAAGATTCCATCTACAAACACCAAACCATGATCCATAGTCCACTTTTCGACCCATTTTGCTAGTTCATATAAAATCTTCTAAGGCTCGTATATCAGGGCCTTTTTCTTCGAGCCTAAAATATGACTCATTTTCACTTTTACTACCCATAAAATGGGTTTGTCAAAGTTCACCAGAAGTCCAAAATTTCTCCCAAGCTTAGGACCCCTTTCGCAACTGGTTCTATAGTTCGTAGAATCTTCTATAGTCTATACATAGAGCTCATAGAACCATAGCACCTTAGAAGTTCAACATTTTCTTTCTCTTTCTAGATTTTTCAACTTTTGGGGTATTACATCACCATAACCCTTGAATCATGAAGACTCACCAAAATCAACTTCATGAAGAAATCCAAATTTAGCCACAAGTGGGTGAGAATGATCGTCAGATCCTATATTATAATATAGTATAGGCAAAAGAAGTATATTAAGTACATGAAAAGTACTAAGTATATAAGCAACATAATGAGTAAAATGCCATTTTGTGCAATTGACCAAGTTATATGTCATGATAAGAAATCCATTTATAACATAAAAGTAAATCATGAACAAGGTCAATGCAACTCAATAATCATGATAAAAACTTTAAAAGATCATAGATGAATAACGTACCTACTTATTCTGTGGGATATGATTTGTAATCAACACTAACACCATGCAAGCTATAACATGGGATCTCGATGTCAACCCTACATCACAAAAATGGGATAATACTTGCCAAGGTAGACTTTATGATAACTACGCTTAAATAGACACATATGGTGGAACGTAGTTTGGGACTAAAAGTTGCTACTACGACTCTCTTGGATTGCTTTGTTAACCTTCAGGATTGACTCCTACCTCAAAGTCCTCTCAGTGCTAAGTCAAATCTTAACGAAATAATAATCATAAATCATTAAGTAAATCATGTGGAAAGGCAATGTCTAATTACCAATTCAAATTAATAAAATCATTATTATAGAATAGATCATTAAATCTTTGATTTGATTAGTGTGAGAATTTTCTTTCAATATTTTGAATCCATGAGTAAGTGAGTAAGATTATAAAACTGCCACAAGCCAATCTTAGGGTCTAATCATAATACGGCGAATGAGGAACCTTGAAGGCACCTCACCCAAGCCTCTTAGCATACACCAAGCATTCATAGGTAATTAAACAATATGGCGCAAAATTAAAAAGTGGGGAATATGACTAAGGGACATCAATTATTAAAACACGGGATTCATCCACTCAAAAACATAAGCTAAGCCGTCCAAACATATTATTCTACATAAGGGATTTAGAGGGGATGAAAGCATATTCACGGTTCCCCTCAAGTATAAAAGTCACGAAAATAAGATAGAAAGTAAAAGTCTCCAACAATAATTCAAACTACATATCTCATAGGTACAAAGCATGAAGAGAAGAGGGTGAAATCCCCGAACTAAGGGCTCTCCAAAACTACCAGTCTTGATTGTTAAAAGCTAGCCACATGCCAGTGGAGGAAGTGGAGCACCGGTTCCTACATGGTTATATCATATAGCCAAAATATGTGTTAGTATATTGAAATGTACTAAGTATGCTAGATACAATAAAAATATAAAACTGTATTGTCATCATGCATGAAATTGTAATGTCATCATTCATAAAATTGTAATGTTATCTTTTATAAAATTTAAAAGTCTCCATGCATAGAAGTGAAATGTCATTGCTCAAGATATGCAAGACCATATACAAAAGGTAGGCTCAATATGAAGTGAATATGTAATGCATCATAAGAAAGCACATATGATGGAATAAAGATATCAAATCGTAACTTTATGAGAGAAGACCGTAACTGACATATAAAACCATGCAAGCTACTACATAGAATCCAACATAATCCCTTACAACGGCACGGGGAGATCACTTGCTAGGTTGAACTCCATCAAATTAAGGATGAATCTTTCTTTATTATTATGGCTTTCGTAGATCCACTAACCTAGCCTACAAGGGCTCTTATGATGACACATAGTTAATGGGGCAAGGGGTTGCAACTAGGTTCCCTTATTGAACCCCACCTCAATGCCTTATTCAGTACTAAGTCAATCCCATAGAATACTTTAAAAAACATTATCATAGATATGAAAGTATAAGTTATAATGAAGAGTAGCATCATTAGGAGTAGCTCATTATCTTAGGATCCACTCAAGTGAGAATTGTCCCTTCACATTGAGGTCCATCTTAAACATCATTAAGGGCTTTTAACATACTTACATCTTTGATAATATTCATAACTTTAAAACTTACTTTTAGGCCTTATCTTTAACATCATGCAAAACTCATCATGAACTAAGTGGACCTATGGAACAACTACAAAATCACATTATTCAAGAGTATAATGCATAAACATGATAAGTATGTAACTTTAAAACCAAGAGTAAACAACCCACATCATTAATTAAAGCCCTAGATAATAAAATCATAGCATTCAACTTCATAGTAGTAGGAACTCATAGTATAACATCATATTACCTCATTGAAACCAAAGTACATGTAAATACATCATAAAAATGTAATTTAAATTATGCTCATGAAACTCATAAACTTTTAAGAACTTAAAGAAAAGGTAAAAGGATTTATGATGGGTCTTTGTGGGTGAAAGAAAACCACAAATCAAGCTCACATACCTAATTATGTCCTTAGGGAAAGGCTTAAAGAAGTTAAAGAAAAAAATCTTTGAAATTAAACCCTAGCCTTGTGTCACACCTGAGCCTAGGGTCTAGACGTGACACGACGAAAGAGAAATCCAAACAATCCTCTTAGAATATGGTTTGGACATCCTTGGTTGCGAAAGCATAAATAAGCATCAAACAAATAATTTCTAAGGGAATAAGGACTTTGGACTCACGCAATGGGGATAGATGAGGGAAAGGGATTTGCATGAGTCACATAGCAAATAATAACTAAGGAGAGGGTAAGTATAACTCAAGCTATGGGAAAAATAGGTGCTTAGGACTTTCATCATCACAACATCATAAAATGAAACATAGGCGTAGTCTCTACAACATCAAACATACCAAGCTCATACATAGAATTTATATGATGTCCAACAATGCCTCTAAGTCGTAGATAGGATGGGGGCCAAGACATATCCCGAGCTCACCCTCAAAATAAAAGACATAAGAAAGACATAACATAAAATAAGTAGATAGAAGGTGGATCTTTTTCTTGGAATAAAAGACTCACCACAAGCATAATCTCACAAATCAAATCTAGCCGTGAGAAGGTGGATGAGGATAGTCTCTGATCCCCAAGTATGCGGGCATGCAAATGCCTATGAACACGGTAATCAACAAATCAAGTTAGATGACAAGGGCACATATATAGAAGACGATGTATAAGAAAGAATATCATAACAATATGCCTAAAAATCCATGATACATGAATGTCATAATACTTTAAATATAACGGGGATATAATCTCAATTGACATATAATTATTATCAAAGAAAGAGTGATGTACCTTACAAAGGTAGACCATGTTCCTTCTTACGGGACCTTCCCGTTTTGGAGAAACAACCTTACCTTACGGGAAACCCCATTTCAAAAAGGATTTTTCATAATATAATCATGCACAAAGGGGCGTAAATATGAACCTATGATTGACACATAATTATGAGAAATGAGACTTTATATAAGGAACCCTTAGGTTGAGCCCTTATCCCACAGGAATACGTATACATATACATGCTTAGAATTGTAAAATAAGTCTTTTCAAATCATAATCATGCATATTTAGGATTAAAGGCCAAATCATACTTCACAGTCATGCATACTTAGACTTAAAAGCCAAATCAAGTCCTAATCATACATGCTTGGGCTCAAAAGTGAAATCATACTTTATTTCATGCTTTCATGCATAGGAATAACTCATTCATACTTGTACATGATGGTGTATACACACCCATAATTGCTTAAAGACATATCATAGACATTATGTGATCATATGTCATATCATAACCGTATTTGTCTTGAAATCATAGTAATAATCATAATTGGGTAATAATCCACATCATAAATCTCATGAAAATACTTGTTCATGCATGCATATGCCATGCGGAATGAAAGAATAACATGGGTATTAAGAATTCATAATTAAAACAACATAATAAGATAAAATCATAACAAATCCATAAAGACATTAACAATTGAAACATAATTGAAATTACCCATGCATAAGTTCATAAATTAAGGGACATACATATTCAATTTTCATTAAAAGTCATGGAAATCATCATAATAAGAATTAAATCATCATGAAATCAATAATTAAGTTTAGCCCATAACTCAATTTCAACAATTTAAAACCAATTTGAGCGATCCATTTGCAATTCATACTTAGAAATCATGAAATTGAAGAAATCAATTTTTGGGTCTTTATGATTAGAAGGGAATTATGAATCAATCTCATATACCTTGAAGAATTTAGGAAGATTAAGATGAATTAAACTTGATCTTGGCAGCCCACAAAAATCCCTAGCTTGAATCCTTTGAAGGAGTGACTTGGAGAGAAAATCTTGAGAGTATTGAAATAAACTAAGTGTAAAGCTTGAATGAGGGGTTAGAATTAGTATAAAAGATGTTTAGGAGTGTATAGGGGGCATAAAGGTCTTAAAAAGCCTTGGGGATGGGACAAATTATCAAAATACCTCAATAAAATGAGCCTTAAAATGTTATCCAGAAAACACCACAGATGGTTATACTGGTCGTGAAGCTTTTCACAGTTCGTGAAAGCCCACTGACCCTGTAGTGATATGTTCTACGAAATCAAGCATAACTTCTTGCTCCGAACTCAAAATTAGGTGAAACAAGATGCATTGAAAATATAATTCAAAGGTATTTAATTTGGTAGTTCGTGGGTCACTAGATTAATTTTGAGATAAGAGATATAACCATTGTTAAACCTTATATAAGTTTATGCGAAAAACTTAGCCAATGAAATTCTTTTGGACTTGGCTTGACGTAAGAGCTCTATAATGGCCATAAACTACATACATAAGCTTGGTTTGAAGACTTGAAGGTGAATTTATCTTGATCTTAAGGGTTCTATGAAGATCCTCAATTAGAGCTTGAAAAGAGGATTTGGAAAGAGTTTGATCGAGTGAATGAGAGGCTAAGTGTTATGGAGTGCATAGAGTGATATGAATAGCTTAGAACTGATTTGGGAGTTTAAAGGACCAACCTCAATTAGAAGGACCTTGAAAGGTCACCTGGGCATCTTCACAAAATCACTTTAAGAGCCATGAAGTGCACCACGACTCGTGGTGGGCTCCATGGAAAGAAAGGACCACTGATTCGAGGTAAAGGGATCACCACAGAAGCTCTTCACGTGGAGTGGTGTACACCATGGCCCGTGGAGTGGCTCGTGGTGTGCACCCTCCACTGGACAACCCCTTTTTTTTCCTAAGAGGAAGATGGATAGGAGCTCTGGTCTCTATATGGTTAGATCATATAGGCAAAAAGTATGTGTTAGTACTTGGAATGTACTAAGTATGTCAGGTGCAATGCAAGAAAAAAGAGTAAGCCATGATAATTGAGATGCATAATCGTGATCAATCGACATAAGATCAATATACCATGGAAAATAAATGACTTACTTGAACATGCATGGAGATGATAAAACTTGCATAACATAACATACATATGTGGGAAGAGACATTAACCGACATAAAAGATCAAGTGAGGTATTTCTTAGAATTTTGATATTTAGCTCCTCACCGAAAAAGGAGTGGTCTACTTGCCAAGGTAAATCAAACTTAACCCCACATATAGCGGGTAACTTGACCTAGTTAGATCCACTAGTAAAAGTCAATTTTGGGAAAAATAGAATGAACGTATGGTGGTACATAGTTAAGAGACAAAGACCTTATATAAGGACATCTTGCGTATATCCCTTACCTTAGGTATCTTTCGGTGCTAAGTCTAGTCCCACAGAATACTTGACATAACCATAATTTAATCATAACTTGAATGATATGTAGAAATATAGCAACATGATAAGAGTAGCTCATTCATATACTTGACCCCTACAGGTGAGTTTATATATTATACTAGAGGGTGAAAACATTTATAAACTTGACCCCTTCTAGTGAGCATAGCTTTACACATGAGGATAGGACTTGCAATATACTTGACCCCTTCTAGTGAGCATTAGTTGCACATGAGGGTAAAGCACTTATCATACTTGATCCCTTCATGTAGACAACATTCATTCATAAGAGGGTGGAATATAACATAAGGGCTCAATATCTTACTTACAAATCATAGAAACCTTTCATGAGTTCAATGCATGATTAGGAGCCTATAATTTGTCATATCATGCTTGTCTTGCAATTCATGCAATAACATTTCATCAACATAAGAATCTTTGTCATGATAATTTAGTCGACCATGGCAGATATATGTACGTATACATAAAATCATGCAATTCAAGAGTATGAGTCATTGAGAATGTAAAATCAATTCATTTGGAAGACATTCAAATCAACTCACCAACCTTGTAGTGGAAAGCCCCAATTTAGGTATAATGAAATCCACCTTATTTTTACAATCTTTCATAGTTTACGTCATGCATAGTTTCAGCAGATATAAATCAACTGATGAAATATGCCTTCAATAGGTATTCATGCTTAACAATCAATACTTGAAGAATTCAAACATGATTCATGTATGTAATGCATAAAATAGACCATTATAGAATGCATAATAATATCATATACAAGAGTTAATAAAATACTCTCATGTAGTCAGAGAAGAAGATGGTTGGACTTGTAGGAAGGAAGGTCCCCACAGTCAAACCCACATACCTTAGTGATTTAATGGAGGAAAATATGGTTTGGTGATGAAGAAGTCGAAACTTTAATTTGGTCTTCTTACTTGAGCTCTTGAAGGACGCTTGAGAGAGTTTTGGGACTTAGAATACTTTAGGAATGGAAAGGGAATGAATAGATTAGGGTTACTTATGATGATAAGAGGTCTTTTGAAAGGTAAAACGATGTAGTTTAGGCTTCAAATGATAAGAAATATCGAAACTACCCCCTTTTAAAATTCGTTCGGAAGGGACCACGAGACCTTGTTTACGAGCCATGGTCTAGTCTACGATTCATAGAATGGGTTTCATCTGTTGACACTTTTGAACTTAGAGAAACTATTCCTTGACCCACAAATCCACGACATGGCCTATGGCTTGCAAATGATTTCATGGGTCATCTGATAAGTTGTAGATCAAATTCCTGAAGAACCCCAATTTCACCAAGGTTGACCCTCATTCTAAAAACAACATTTATGACTCATGAAATGATATACAACCCATAAAACTTCTCATACAAAGTTGGTCCTCAAAATTGAGCTACTGAAATTCCTCATAAACCACTATTCGCCTCGTAATTCGACCTATGACTCGTAAATACCTTCGTAATAATTGGCACTTCAAAATTCTTTTAGGACTCTTTTCTTCGACTGTCATACTTCTCTTGAGTGGGGTATTATAATATCTCCCCCTTGGAAAAATTCATATCCGAATGTGCTAAGGCAATCTCTAAAGAAGAAAATACATGCACCATATGCCAAATGCACCACATACAACAATGCAACATATGCATCATTAAATTTTTAAACAATGTCTTAAATTGTATTTGGAATGCACTCTCAAAATCATATAACCATGCAGAAATAACATGAGAATGACATGCAATGAAAGGAGGTTCTAGTGTAGGAGAGATTATAGTACCTCAAGCTTGATTAGAATAAAAGAGATAGGGATATTACTTTTTCATGTCGGCTTCGTCTTCCCTAGTGGCACTTTCTACATGTTGGTTCATCTAAAGAACCTTGACGGATGCAATATCTTTGTTTCTTAACCTCTTCACTTGCCTATCTAGTATTTCCACTAGAACTTTCTCATAAGTCAAGTTATCGTCCACCACACCCACAACATCCAAAGGCATTATAGAACTTTGGTCACCTACACACTTCCTCAACATGGATACATGGAAGACCGGATGAACCACACTTATCCCCATAGGTAACTCCAATTCATAGGCAATTTTACCTACCCTCCTCAAAATCCTATAAGGCCCTACAAACCTTGGGCTTAATTTTCCCTTCTTACCAAACCGGACCACACCCTTAATGGGTGAGACCTTCAAATAAACCCAATCATCAACATTAAACTCAAGTTCTCTATTTCTCATATCAGAGTAGGAATTTTGCCTACTTTGAACCATTTTCAATGTCTCTCTGATCAACCTCACCTTCTCCAAAGCTTCCATAACCAAATCTGGACCTAACAAGGCAATCTACCCTATATAAAACCACCCAACCAGGGATCAACAACATCTATCATAAAGAGCATCAAAGGGAGACATTCTGATGCTAGAGTGGTAGTTATTGTTGTAAAAGAACTCGATAAGTGGAAGATGCTCATCCCAACTACCCTTAAACTCAAAAACACAAGAACTAAGCATATACTCGAGTTTGAATTGTCCTTACAACTTGATCATCCATTTGAGGATAAAAGGTCGTGCTAAGCTTGACTTGGGTACCGAGGCCCTTTTGGAAGGATTTCCAAAATTAGAAAGTATATATAGCATAATGATCCGAAATAATAGATAATGGTATCCTATGCAACCTAACCAACTCATGAATATATAGCTTGGCATAATCTTCGGCACCATAAGTTGTTTTAACCGGTAAGAAATGAGCTAATTTTGTCATTCTATCAACAATAACTCAAATAGAATCAAAATGCTTTCTAATCTTTGGCAAACCAATCACAAAATCCATGTTGAACTCTTCCTATTTCCATGTGAGAATATCTTTTCTTGGGCTAGGCTACCCGACCTTTGATGTTCGGCTTTGACTTGTTGGCAATTATGACAACCGCTTACAAACTTGGCAATATCTCTTTTCATATCACCCCACCAATACACTTCCCTTAAGTCTCTATACATCTTTGTAAATCTGGGGTGAATAGAGTAGTATGAGTTATATGCCTTTTTCAAAATCATTCCGCTCAATCTATCAACATTAGGCACACACAACCTACCTTGGCATCTAAGGGCACCATCTCCCTCTTGGAAGAAAACCTCCACCTTACCATCCTTCACCAAAGCTTTCAATTCTAACAAAGTGGGATCAAGGTCTTGTTTGGACTTGACTTCTTCAATCAAAGAAGACTTGGAACCATCAAGAACCACCAAACCCCCATTTTCAATTTTATTCAACCTAACACCCAACCTATCTAACCGGTGAACTTCTTTAGACAATTCCTTCTTGCCATCATCTATGTGAGCTATACTCCCCATAGACACTATACTTAGGGCATCGACCACAATATTAACCTTGTTGGGATGGTAATGCATACTCATATCGTAATCCTTGAGGAGTTCGATCAACCTTCTTTGCCTTAAATTAAGATCCTTTTGTGTGAACACATATTGGAGACTCTTATGGTTGGTGAACATATCCACATGTACTCCATAAATAATGACGCCACATTTTCAAACCAAATACCGCGACCTCTTATTCAATATCATGGGTGGGATAGTTATGCTCAAACACCTTTAGTTGCCTAAAAGCATAGGCTATGACTTTGCCACCTTGCATTAATACACTCCCCAAACCAACCTTTGAAGCATCACAATAAACCACAAACCCGCAGAGGTAAGCTTATCTTTCAAATTTTGAAAACTCTTTTCACATTTATCGGTCCAAACAAATTTTGCCTTCTTTTGTGTCAATTTTATCAAAGGGGAATCAATTGAAGAATAACCATCCACACACCCCTAGTAGTATCCCGCCAAGCCCAAGAAACTCCTAATATTAGTTGGAGTCAAGGATTTAGGCTAATTTTTTATCACTTCCGTCTTCTTAGGGTCCACCTTAATTCCATCACCCGACATCACATGCCCTAGGAATGCGACTTCTTTCAACCAAAATTCACATTTATTAAATTTTTCAAAGTACCTCTCATCCCTCAAAGTTGGTAACACTGCTCTTAAATGATTCACATGCTCTCCTTTACTTTGGGAATATATCAAAATGTCATCTATGAAGACCACTACAAATATGTCAGGGAGGGTTTAAAGACCCTATTCATAAGATCCAATAATATCATCAGTGCATTAGTTAAGACAAATGACATCACAACAAATTCAAATTGCCCATATCTAGTCCAAAAAATTATTTTGGGAACATCACACTCCCTCACCCTCAATTGGTGGTATCCAGACCGAAGATCAATCTTAGAAAAATGACTAGCCCTTTGTAGTTGGTCAAATAGGTCATCTATCCTTGGCAAATGATACTTGTTCATTATGGTGGCCTTGCTGAGTTGGTGGTAGTCGATGCACATTTTAAGGTAGTCATCCTACTTTCTTACAAAAATACTGGTACACCCCAAGGTGACTTACTAGGCCTTATGAAACCCTTCTCCAATAAATCTTTCAATTGATCCTTTAATTCCTTTAATCCATCGGGGCCATACGATAAGGGAGAATGGAAATGGGTTGAGTATCGAGGAGGAGGTTTGTACCAAAATCTATTTCCCTTTTGGGAGGAACACTAGGAAGCTCATCGGGAAAGACATCAAGGAGTTCATTGACTATCGGGACCGACTCAATGGGAGAGGTTTTAGACTTAACATCCCTAACCCTTACAAGATGGTATATGTAACCCTTGGAATCAATTTTCGGGCCTTAAAAAAAGAAATAAACCTACCCTTAACCATCGAATTATGACGTTCCCACTCAAAGATGGGTTCATTAGTAAATTGGAACTTAACCTTACGAGTCCTACAATCAATGGAAGCATAGTATGAATGTAATCAATCCATACCAAGAATGATGTCCAAATCTACCATGCAAAGTTCAACGAAATCACAAGGCAAGACATTATAAAATATAGACACAGAATAATCCCTATAGACTCTTCTAGCAATAATGGACTCACCAACAGGAGTAAGACACCTCAAAGGGTTCACATAATGTTTTGGGACATATATGAAGCTTATTAGCAACAAAAAGAGTAATAAAAGAAAGTGTGCTACCTAGATCCAATAAAGCATACACATCATAATAAAAAACCTTTAACATCCTGAAAACAACATCAGGCACCTCATCCACTCCTTGTCTTCCTTGAAATGCATAAAACTGATTATGACGTGGAGCACCTCCTTGTTGGCCACCTTGTGCTCTTTTATAAACATGAGCACCTTTCCCTTGAGGATGACCATATCTACCCTTGTTTTGAGTGTAAGGATAATCAACAATCTTGTGGCCTACCTTGCCACACCCATAACAAGCATTTGAATCCCTTAAGTATTTGCCACCATGATTTCTTTCACATTTTTGGCACCTTGGAAAAGTCATTCCACCATTTCCACCTTAAGCCTTAGGGTTAGGAACTCTATCATTAGAAAATCTATGATTTTGAGAATTGGAGGACCCTTGTCTTTGGAATTTGTTGCCTCGTTAGAAGCAACCACCCTTAGCACCTTGGAAGCCACCATCATACCGAGCCCTCTTGGACTTCTAATTCTATATTTTTCTAAGATTCTCCCCTTTAAGTTGTTTGGCATATGTCTTGAGTCAAGACAAGTCCATATCACCCACAAGCATAGCGATGTGACATTCTTCATTTACCAGATCGGATACCCCCGACACAAATTTATTAATCCTTGTCCTTGAGTCAGGAACCAAATGAGGAGAATATTTTGAGAGCTTGTTGAACATAAGGGAGTACTCCCTCATACTCATTAAGTCTTGTTTGATGTTCATGAACTCCATCATCTTTGCCTCTCTCAATTCGATAAGAAAGAAATGATTGAGGAACGTAACCTTGAATTCCTCCCATAGAATGAGATCATTGTCCTCCCTCTCTTCCTTTCATTGAGTAAACTAAATTTGTGCAAGGCCCTTAAGTTGATAGGCCTCAAGTTCTGCCTTATCTTCTGAAATCACCCCTTTAATAGCAAGCACTTTATACATCTCATTAATGAATTCTTGGGGGTCCTCTTTTGTTTTGGAGCCATAGAATTCCGTAGGGTTCATCCTTATAAAATCTCTAACTCTTGAAGCTGGGGTGGGAGCATGAGGAGCTTGGGCTCTTTGGTTCTATTAGTTGGTCACGACTTGTGCCAACATAGCAATGGCATTCTAGTACTTGGCGTATGCGACCCCTTCTTGTTCTTGGGGAGCTTGAGGAACCGAAAGGTCCGGATTACCCTTGGGTGTAGGAGCTCTTTGTGGCATTCTCCTTAGCGGCATGATCTAAAAGAGCAAAAGACCACCCATTAGGAAAAGGGAACCTTAGTTAAAATCTATAACATGACATAGAGTATGAAGAAGTGAATTATTTCATAAAACGTCTCATAGCCTTCTATTCATAGTTGTGATGCGCTTTATGTCCATGAACAAGACTCTACTTGACGTGGTACATTGGATTTTTGAAGACTATTTACAAATATAGTACTCTAATACCAAGATTGTCACCACCCAATCCTAGGGCCTAGACATAACACGATGAATGAGAAACTCGAAGGCAACTCAAACAAGCCTCTTTACATATCATTTGCACATCATTGGTTGTGGAAGCATAATTAAACAATCAAGCAAGTGACAAATAATTCTAAGGGAAATAGGAGTTTGGACTCAAGC
Organism: Solanum aculeatissimum; assembly: GCA_038996855.1. Classification (NCBI taxonomy): domain Eukaryota; kingdom Viridiplantae; phylum Streptophyta; class Magnoliopsida; order Solanales; family Solanaceae; genus Solanum; species Solanum aculeatissimum. Next base: position 21,730 of record JBCEWC010003676.1, read on the forward strand.
TATGGGGATATTTAGGGGAGAGGAGTTTCATAGATCACATGACAAGTAAAGTCTAAGGGACGGGTAAGTATAACTCACGCTATGGGGATGATATCAGGACTTGGGGCTTCCATCATATCATCAACAAATATCATCATAAGGAGATAATAGAGGCTAAGGGAAGTATTTCATAAACACATAAACATAATGAGAGTCAAGCTCAATACATATAATTCCATATCCACTGATACCTCTAATATGAATGGAATAGGGACCACGACATCTCTCGGGCTCACCCTCAAAGATAAATATCCAAAATATACAAGTCTTAATTAAGGCATGAAAGTAAAATGGATATTGTCCCCGGAGTGGAGGACTCACCAATAGTAGTCATCAAATGATCCGGCTAACCACGGTGAGGAGGAGGATGGATAGGAACTCTGGTCTCTACATGGTTAGATCATATAGGCAAAAAGTATGTGTTAGTACTTCAAATGTACTAAGTATGTCGGGTGCAATGCAAGCAAAGAGAGTAAGCCATGATAATCGAGATGTATAATCATGATCGATAGACATAATATCAATATAACATGTAAAATAAATGCCTTACTTGAACATGCATGGAGACGATAAAACTTGCATAACATAACATACATATGTGGGTAGAGACATTAACCGACATAAAAGATCAAGTGAGCTATTTCTTGGAATTCCAATATTTAGCTTCTTACCAGAAACGGAGTGTTCTACTTGCCAAGGTAAACCAAACTTAACCCCACATATAGTGGGTAACTTATCCTAGTTAGATCCACTAGTAAAGTTCCATTTTGGAAAAAATAGCATGAACATATGGTGGCACATAGTTAAGAGACAATGACCTTATATAAGGACATCTTGGGTCTATCCCTCACCTTAAGTCTCTTTCGGTGCTAAGTCTAGTCCCACAGAATACTTGACATAATCATAATTTAATCATAATTTGAATGATATGTAGACACATAAAAATATGATAAGAGTAGCTCATTCATATACTTGACCCCTATAGGTGAGTTTATACCTTATACTAGAGGGTGAAAACATTCATAAACTTGACCCCTTCTAGAGGGCAGAGCTTTACACATGAGGATAGGACTTTTAATATACTTAACCCTTTCTAGTGAGCATTAGTTGCACATGAGGGTAAAGCACTTATCATACTTGATCTCTTCATATTGACAACATTCATTCATAAGAGGGTGAAATATAACATAAGGGATCAACATCTTACTAACAAATCATAAAAACTTTTCATGAGTTCAATGCATGCTTAGGAGCCCATAATTTATCAAATGACGTTTGTCTTGAAATTTATGCAACCACATTTCATTAACATAAGAATCTTTGTCATGATAATTTAGTCAACCATGGTGGGTATATGCACATGTACTTCAAATTACGCAATTATAGAGTATGAATCATTAGGAATGTAAAATTAATTCATTTGGAAGATATTCAAATCAACTCACCAACCTTATAGTGGAAATCCCTAATTTAGGTATCATAAAATCCACCTTATTTTCACAATCTGTAACGACCTAAAAATTTCTGAAACCTTTTATGGTTGGTATTGTATGATGTTATACTCATCATGGTTGAAGTTTGGAAGCCACGGGTTGAGTTTAAGTGGTCGAACACAAAATGGATCATTTTTGAGCCTAGAGAGGCCATTTGGGCAGTAATCTTTGAAATAGCATAGCTTTTTATGCAGGATGAACCATGTGGGATGCTAATTATAAGATTTAAGCTCTTTTAATTATCTTCGCAATACAACTAGTTTCACTCAATTCGGAGTTTGGATGAGGAAGTTATGGCCAAAAGAGTGGGACTGCCTTAAATTCGGAAGACATTGGAGATAGGCTCTGAAAATTGCCCAAGGCAAGGACCACGGTCCGTGAAACTTGGTACGGTCTATGAGGGGTCCGTGCCATGGTCTAGTGATCTGGGGGTGGCTAGGACCCACACCAAAACTCAAGTGATGACTCAAGACCCTAACTTATTTTAATCTATTCTAAGCCTCCTCTATTCACTTTGAAAATTTTAAAATCCTCTTAGCCTCTATTGAAGTAACCTTGAAGAAATTGGGGAAGACGACCTTGACTAGTTTGACTTTGCAATTCCTTTGGTGGTATCAAGGTATGCGGGTGTTGATTTAAGGATCTCCTTTCATCCTTGAAGACCCAAGAACCCTAACCTTTAAATTTGATTTTTAGATTTCTTTATGTTATGGGTTCTTCAAATTTTCAAGTAATTAAGTGATTGGGATTATGTGTTGTAGAGTTTAGGTGATTTAAATTTCTTTTTGAGTTAGAATTTCATGAAATTTTAAGGGTTTGATTATGATCAAGTTATGCATGTTCTTATACTCTTGATTTATGCATGGGTATTGTCTAAATGATGTTTTAAAGGTAGTTTTGACTTGAATTTCTCATGAACTACTCTTGAATTGAATGTAAGGTTTAGAATCTATTACCCATGCTATTCATATTGTCCCTCATGGCATTGCATGCATGATTCATGGATTGATTGTGAAAGTTTTGATGTGGGCTAAGTTCCTACCATGATTTTGACCATGGTTTGACCAAGCATGGGTTAAGGCTAAGTTGTGATCACACTAAGTCTATGATATGATATGTTATGGATCTTGGAGCATCTTGAGTGCTTGCACCATATTAACATGATCTGATATGGAGCTGCTCTTTTGCTTGAAGCATGACATTAAGGTTGGTTTGGCGTTTAGCCCCATGATGCATGATTATGAACTATGTTAACTCTTGTTAAGTATGCATGAAGTATTTGAAAGTATGTTTGGCTTCTAAGCCCAAGTATGCATGATTTGAAGTTTAAGTGTCAAGTTTCATTTTAAAAGCATGTACATATATATGTATACGTATTCTTGTGGGATGATGACTTAGTACCAAGAAGGATTGAAGTAGTAAGTGGGCTATCCCCAAGGTTCGCACTCCTTTCCCGAAACTATGGGCCTACATAGGTTGCTACCAAAATTACTGGGTCGTAAGGTATGCCTTGACATGATATGATATGTTATGATATGCTATGTTATGTAAGCCTTTCCGAAATGACCGGGCCACAAGAAAGGTGGCCATCACATCAAAATGATGGGGTCGTAAGGTGTAGTGAAGATTACCTTTGGCAAGTAGTCTTCTCCGATCAAATGGGAGGTCACATTGGGCAAGCTCATGTTGTCGCTCACATGGACTTGAGATGTCGGTTATGGTTCCATCCCCTCTATACTATGCATTATGGCATTCATGCTTCATGACTTACATGTCATATCGATATATATATATTGTCATTTCCTATATTCACTTCTATATATATGTGCCCTTGACATGTAGATTGCTATAGGCTCATGTGCGTATGCATTTGCATGCCCACATACTTAGTACTTTATTGTGCTAACCCATACTCTTATCTACATGCTCTAACCATGTAGGTGCCGGCGATGACTTCCACATTCCATGGAACGACGTGTGATTACTCTTGAAGACTTGTACTAGTGGTGAGCCTTTTTGTTCAAGGGCAATAACCACCTTCTTTCCACCTAGTTTTATTATGTCATTTATTTCATTTATGTATTGAGGGTGATCCTCAAACTATATCGAGGCCCCATTTCATCTATGTAGTGGCTTATGGACAAATCTAAACTCATGTGCATTGACTTGGATGTTAAACGTTTTGATTATGTAATACTATGCTTATTAGCCATAATTATGGGATTAGTCTCTTATTATGCTTATGACTTATATGTTGGGAGATATGAATGACTATGTGCTTATGTGGAAAGTCTCTTAATTCCGGTGTGCCCCCATAGTGGAATCCCACTCACCCGTCGCTTTAGAGATTATTGTCATGTGTTACGTGAACTCATATTGATCCCATTCTAAAAAAGGTCCCCATAGCTTGAGTCCCAAGTCTCGAATCCCTTAGAGCTTATGTGTTATGTGCTTAGCTTCCGCATTTCCAAACCGATGACGTGTGTAATTATGCTATGATGGCTTGATCGAGAACTTTCATGTTCTCCTTTGCCATGTCACATCTGGGCCCCCTATCCGGGTTGTGACAAAGATGGTATCAGAGCCTTAGGTTTATAAATGATTCTCAAAGTCCAATATGCTGCGTCAAGTAGAGTCTTATTCATGGGTGAGTTGTGCACCATGCCTATGAGTGGGAGGCTATGATGATGTTTTAGGAATTGTTTCGTTTCACTTCTTTCTTATGTCATGCCATGAGACCTCACGATGTTTCTTCTAAACTTTGGTATGTTTGTTGCTCTTTCAGAAAATGCCTCCCAGAAGAGCTCTTTTTCCCCGTTAGGCTCCCAAAGTTGAGGAACTAGATCCTCGGGCACCAGTTGAGGAACAGGTGACCCATGCCGAGTTCAGGAATGTTGTATCTATGTTGGCACAAGCTGTGACCAACCAAGATAGGCCGATCAATGTCACTACTCCGGCTTCAAGGGTGAGGGACTTCACACGTATGAACCCTCCGGAGTTCTATGGTTCTAAGGCCGATGAGGATGCTCAAGAGTTTGTGGATGAGCTCACCAATGTGTTGTCGATTATGGGAGTTAGTTCAGAGGAAAAAGCAGAGTTGGCGGCTTATCAACTCAAGGACGTGGCACAAGTTTGGTATGGTCAATGGCTCATGGAGAGGGTGATTAACGTGAAGGTTGGATGGGAGGAATTCAAGATGGCCTTCCTTGATCGGTTCTTTCCACTTGAGCTTAGGGAGGCCAAGATGACCGAATTTATCAATCTTCGTTAAGGTAACATGATCGTGAGGGACTATGCCCTCAAGTTCACAAAGCTCTCCAAGTATGCTCCTACACTTGTTTCGAATCCCCGTGCAAGGATGCACAATTTCATCTCGGGGGTGTCGGACTTGATTGCAAAAGAGTGTCGGACGACAATACTTATTAAGGAGATGGATATCTCCTGGATCATGACTTATGCCAAAATAATTGAGGGAGAAAAACTTAAGGAGAGAGGAGTGCGTGAGGCTAAGAGGGCCCGATTTGATGGTGGGTTCTCAAACTCAAAGAGTGGTGGTGGCTTTGGCCGATTTCATCAAGGCCAAGGTTCGGATGTAAGAGTTACAAATCCTATGGTGTCTCCTCCATGTGCCCGGTGTGGAAAGCGTCATGAAGGTGTTTGTAGAAAGGCTACAGATGCTTGTTTTTGATGTGGTAGCATGGATCACAAGGTTGTTAACTATCCAAGAAAGGTGAGAGGAGAGCAAGTGGCTCCAGTTGGTGGTGCTACTAGAAATAACCTATTTTATGCTCTTCATGGTCGCCAAGAGGTAGAGGGAGCTCCGGATGTCATCACGGGTATGTTAAGAAATGTTTTTACTTTGATGCATATGCTTTACTTGATTCGGATGAAACTTAGCTTTTGTGACCCCTTTGTTGGCTATTAAATTGGTATGAGTTCCAAAACCTTGAGGTTGTATGATTGTGATGTAGTACTTAGGACGGAATTGTAAGGGAGAGTTCATTATATGGGATGGGTTAGAGTGTGATAGGCTAGGCTTGAATCAGTTTAGATGGTTAGTAAGTTCTCGATATGGTTCCCGAGGGATCGCCTGGTATCTCTCCCGATAAAGAGGTATAGTTTGGTAAGGTGACCTGTAGGTTAGACTTGCCGTTGGACATGAAGGAGCAAAATCCTCATCTTTTCCCAATCCACTCAAGCCTAAGATGCTAGGTTCTATCTTTTATGGTCCTAAATGCTTGTTATCTTGAGTTTCATGACATTGCATGTGTACATGAGCACAAAAATAATTTACATGATGCTTTGACATGAGTTTTGAAAGATTTTTGATATGCTGCATGGTCTCTTGAGTTGTGGTTAAAATGTCTCTTGTATTGTGATTGATGTCCTCAAGCCGTAGTTATAGCACATTCAAGGATGAATGTTCCGGGGGGGATAATGTAACGACCCAAAATTTTTTGAAACCTCTTATGGTTGGTCTTGTATGATGTTATACTGGTCATGGTTTAATTTTGGAAGCCATGGGTTGAGTTTAAGTGGCCGAACGCAAAACGGATCATTTTGGAGCCTAGAGAAGCCGTTTGCGTAGTAATCTTTGAAATAGCATAACTTTTTATGCGAGTTGAATCGTGTGGGATACTACATATCAAATTGAATCTCTTTAAATTATCTTTGCAACACAACTGGTTTCACTCGATTCGGAGTTTGAATGATGAAATTATGGCCAAAAGAGTGGGACTGGTTGAAATTCGGAAGACATTAGAGATAGGCCCTGAAAAATGGCCCAAGGAAAGGACCACGGTCCGGGAAACTTTATACGGTCTGTGAGAGGGTCCATTCCATGGTCCAGTGAGCTGGGGGTGGCCAGGACCCACCTCAAAACCCAAGTCATGACTCATGGACCATCCCACGGTCCGTGAGCCTTTGATATGTTCTGTGAAATGGTCTGTTTGGTGGGGCAGTGGCTTGTCCGTGCTGTGGGGTGGTTTTATGGACCAAGTATGGCTCCAAGGACCAGTACACAGTCGGTGTGAAGTCATATGGTCTGTCAAACCCCTCGTCGAGTGGTTCAGAAAGTCCCCTGAAAGTTCGAGCTGAAGAATATTCTAAGGCAAGTTTGATGGAGGGTTACACGACCAGTGAGTCACTTTGACGGGCACTGTAGAAGTATATGTGACACTGTGTCACAGTTAAATTTCCCTTTCATTAATGGTAATTTTGTGATTTAATTAATCCCTAGGCCCCTTTTAGGTATCCTACAGTCTCCTAAACCCCTAAATCAAGACCCTAACTTATTTTCATCTATTTTAAGCCTCCTCTATTCACTTTGAAAATTATAAAATCCTCTTAGCCTCCATTGAAGAAACCTTGATGAAATTGGGGAAGACGACCTTGACTAGTTTGACTTTGCAATTCCTTTGGTGGTATCAAGGTATGCGGGTGTTAATTCAAGGATCTCCTTTCATCCTTGAAGACCCAAGAACCCTAACCTTTAAATTTGATTTTTAGATTTCTTTATGTTATGGGTTCTTCAAATTTTTAAGTAATTAAGTGATTGAGATTATGTGTTGTAGAGTTTAGGTGATTTAAATATTGTTTTGAGTTAGAATTTCATGAAAGTTTAAGGGTTTGATTATGATCAAGTTAAGCATGTTCTTATACTCTTGATTTATGCATGGGTATTGTCCAAATGATGTTTTAAAGGTATTTTGACTTGAATTTCTCATGAACTACACTTGAATTGAGTGTAAGGTTTGAAATCTATTACCCATGCTATTCATATTGTCCCTCATGGCATTGCATGCATGATTCATGGATTGATTGTTAAAGTTTTGATGTGGGCTAAGTCCCTAAAATGATTTTGACCATGGTTTGACCAAGTATGGGTTAAGGCTAAGTTGTGATCACATTAAGTCTATGATATGCTATGTTATGGCTCTTGGAGCATCTTGAGTGCTTGCATCATCTTAACATGATATGATATGGAGCTACTCTTTTGCATGAAGCATGACAAAAAGGTTGGTTTGGATTTTAGCCCTATGATGCATGATTATGAACTATGTTAACTCTTGTTAAGTATGCATGAAGTATTTGAAAGAAGGTTTGGCTTCTAAGCCCAAGTATGCATGATTTGAAGTTTAAGTGTCAAGTTTCATTTTAAAAGCATATACATATATATGTATACGTATTCTTGTGGGATGATGACTTAGTACCGAGAAGGAT
>JBCEWC010003677.1:0-29479 GCA_038996855.1 Solanum aculeatissimum
TAGTCATTCCATATAATTAGATATATATATATATATATATATATATATATATATAATACGGCAAGTCTAGTCTTTAAAGAAATTCAAAATATTTTGATAGGACTTGAAGTAGGGGGCATTTGTGAGTATTCAATTTTATTGGAATTAAATTCGTAAATTAATTTGAACTATATTAAATTCAAGAAAATAGTCAAAATAATGTGGCAATCCAAGTCAAATTAAAGGGACCACTAAAATCACACTACGTGTCAGATTTATGTGGCAATCCAAGTCAAATTAAATGAACCATTAAAATTGTATCACGTTTTAAATTTATGTGGCAATCCAAGTCAAATTAGATAAACCACTAAAATCTCGTCACATGTCAAATTTATGTGGTAATTCAAATTAAATTAAATAGGTCATTAAAATAAGACACGTGTATATGATGACATGTTCTGGCCAATCAAATTAGAGTGTTCTACAAGGAATGTGATTGGTCAATTCAAACTGACCAATCAAATCACACCAATACATCACTCCTTACAACTATAAATAGGAGTTTCATTATTCAATGAAAGGGGACTTTTGGAAAAATAGGAAGCAAGAAGGGAGCTCGTGGATCAAAGATTACAAACTCTTTACAATTTTCAAGTTCAAGACAAAAAATACTTGCTTACACTAATTATTTGTCATAACCATACAAGTGTTCGTGATGAATAATTCAAGTTCAAGATTCGAAGATAACATTCAAGATCAAGCTACTCAAGCCCTGATTGAATCTATTTCGAGTTCAACACAATTTTTTTTTATTACTTGAAGAATCAGCGGATTACCATAGAGATTGTAACACCCATTACATTTTAAAGTTCAATAATATATTTGTTAATTCAATTTTCCTATCTTGATTATTTATTTTTCTCGACTCAAAAATTTATTGCGCACAACGTTATCAACACGAAGCTCTACCTCTTAAAGTTCAAGGCTAAGACATGAATAATTCTCAAAGCATGAGGCTAAGACATGGATAATTCTCAAAGCGTGAGACTAAGACATGGATAATTCTCAAAGCATGTTATCTAATTATGAAGATATTTGCTTGATTGATTCTGGTACGACACATACAATATTAAAAAATGAAAAAAAAATTCTCATTTAAATATGGACAAAATAAATGTTACTACAATTTCTAGTAGTACTATTTTGATTGAGGGTTTCGAAAGAGTCATTATAATTTTGCCCAAGAGAAATAAACTCATCATAAATAATGTTATGTTTTCTCAAAAATCTTGAAGAAACTTGTTGAGTTCTAAAGATATTCATGAAAATGATTATCATATCCAATCAATGGATGAGATGAGTATTGAATATCTTGGTATCACCAAGAATGTCTCTGGGAAGACATGTTATCGCGCCCCATTTTTTTCTCGCGGAAAAGAGAACCTGGACGACATCGTGGCAAAGACTCTTTTAGAATTTAAAAGATGAAGAGTCACCACCTAATGATTTGAGGTGCATTAGGACACCATTCTAGGTCTAATTCTAAGTCTAAAGGTCAAAACTACCAGAGATTGGGTAAGGATTCAAGTTACCTCGAGAGAAAGGTGTTAGGCACCCCTCGAGGTCTGCAAATGCGGGTCCCGACCGTATCTCATTTCTATGTGAGGGTTGCAAATAATGGCCCCTTATTATTAAAAATTATCCTAAAATGCCTAAGTGATAAAATAAGACAGATAATAATTTAGACAAGTAAATAATTTAAACTACCCAAACCATTAGAAATAAGTAAAAAGAGAAAATTAAACTAAGGGAGATTTAATTTCACTCGGATCAATTTACTCAGCTTTTATTTCGGATGACAAAATTAGATTTTGTCATTTTTAGCTCGCTTGGCTTATTGAAGTCGAGGGACAAAAATCAAGGTTTCATCCCTTTAAAGCTCGAGTGTAGATCACCCTTTCCTAGGGTCCTATTTATCCCTACCCCTCCTAAGTTGATTTATTTTTTATTTTAAAGGCGTACTAAAAGAAATGAAAAATTCTAGCGATTCCTAAAGTTTCTATCGTCCCTCCTAAGGTCCAAGAGGCATTGGACTTCTAATTCGGGGTGAGTTCTAGACTTAAATAAAATTTAGGTTTCCTAATTAGACTCACGTCAAACAAAACAGACAGGACAATCAATTAGCACATAGAATTTCAAATAGGCCTCCAAACACATGTGAAAAGTGCAAAGGTTTTAAAAAAAATTGATCAAGTGTACCATAAAATAAGCTTATTAGTTTTAAAAGAAAATCCTAACTATTAAATCGTTATCAAGGCTAAGGATTAAAATAATATTTTAACATGTAAAATCCCCTAACTTCAAAAATACTTAAAGATATTTAAACATGATGAGTATTATAACACACTAAAAGTACTTAAGTAAGAAAACTTTTTTTATTATTATTATGCTCAGAAATTATTTATTTATATTTTTTGTCTAAAACTTGTAAGTACTTTTTAAAACAATACAACATAAAAAAAAACTTAATTAAAATTTCATAAAATCCTATAATCCATAAACGTAGTTTTTTTTAATGAAAATATTTCAAACATGCTAAAAAGATCTTATTACCATGATAAAAATTAACTTGTCCAATTAAAATTTTTAACTAATGCATTAAAAAATTGTTGAATAGATCTTAAAATTTAAGATAATTTCAATATGAATCCTAAAAGATTCTGTTTTAAAAGAAAAAAATAAATATATCATTGATACTAACAAAATTTGACTTCGTTTCGTTTTTAAGCGAGCAATCCTAAAAAGTTTAAACTAAGTGATTCAAACAAGCTTAATGTGTTAGTCCCTATAAGCATGCTTTCTACAACACATCAACAAAAAAAAAAAAAAATTAAAATGATAAAGACAAGTAGCACATTAATCCCCTTCCCCCTTTTCCCCAATTTTCACTATTATTGTTACAACAATAATTATAATAAAGTAAAGAATAATAATAATAGTGAAATATATTTTTTTTTGAACAAATTTTGAAGGTTAAAAAAGCATTAAAAATACGTAATTATTGGATAAAATTTGAAATAAACTCATTTACTTTTAAAAGTTTTAAAAATACCTATTTTAATCAAATAACAATCTAAAACGGGTTTAGGTCAGTCAAAATTGGGTGTCAACACATCTGTTATAGAAAAATTCACTGCTTTATCATCTAGTTTGTATTGGACAAGAATTAGTGCAATTGAAGCACATTTTATAGTAAACCAAAAGATTAGTGATTCTAATACTTTTGTACTTTGGCATGATCGCCTGGGACATCCTGGATCTATCATAATGAGGCGAATTATAGAAAATTTAAATGAACATCCATTAAAGAATCTAAAGATTCTTTTAAATGGTGAATTTTCTTGTACTACTTGTTATCAAGGCAAGTTGATTGTGAGACCATCATCAACGAAAGTTAAGATTTAGTCCCTTACGTTTTTGAAAGGTATACATGAGGATATTTGTGGACCTATTTACCCACCTAGCGAGACATTTAGATATTTTATGGTCCTAATAGATGTTTCATCTAGATGGTCTCATGTGTGTCCATTGTCATCTCATTATTTGATATTTTTAAAATTATTGGCACAAATAATACGATTACGGGCACAATTTTCTGATAATCATATTAAGTCCATTCGCCTTGATAATGTTGCAGAGTTTTCATCCCCAAGCATTTAATGACTATTGTTTATCCATTGGGATAAAAGTTGAACATCATGTTGCTCATGCTCATACTCAAAATGACCTTGTCGAGTCATTAATTAAATGTTTGTAGTTAATAGCAAGACCATTGCTTATGAAAACTAGATTGTCCATTCTGTATGGAGACATGCAATTGTACATGCTGCAACACTTATTCATCTCAGACTGATAAATTATCATAAGCATTCTGCATTGCAATTGATTTTGTGTCATGAACCTAATATATCCCATCTAAGAATTTTTGGATGTGTTGTATATGTGCCTGTGGCACCACCACATCGCACAAAGATGGGATCCCAAAGAAGATTAGGAATATATGTTGGGTTTGAATCACCATCCATTATTCGCTATCTTGAACCATTAACTGGAGATATGTTCACTGTTCGATTTGCAGATTATCGGTTTGATGAGGCACTTTTCTCAAAATTAGGAGGAGAAGATAATGATATCAAAAGAGAAATTTTGTGAAAAAATTTAGCATTGTCTCATCTTGATCCACGTGCTTCTATTTTTTAGCAAGAAGTACAAAAGATTATCCACCTGCAGAGAATTGCAAATCAAATACCAGATGCAATTACAAATTTAAAGAGGATTATTAAATCACATATTCCTGCAGAGAATGTCCCTATTCAAATTGATGTCCCCTTAGGAACATCTACTAGTGTCATAGCTAATGAATCAAAAGCACACCTAAAGTGTGGTAGACCATTGGGTTCTAAGGATCAAAATCCTAGAAAAAGAAGACTAAACGGTTAACATGACACTACGAAAGAATCTCATATGAAAGTTCAAGATATGAATAATTCGGTTATCCTTGATGAAATCAATGAGTTTAAGGCTCCAGAAAATAAGAAACTATCCATAAATTCAAGTGTTGTTGAAACTAATTTGAATCAATAAAAAATTATGGTGGATTGAGTCTTTGCATATAATGTTGCAATAAAAATCATGCAAGATAGTGAGGATCTTGATCCACAATCTATTGTAGAATATCGACAAAGAAATGATTTTCCAAAATGGCAAGAAGTAATTCAATCATAATTAAATTCACTTGCCAAGCGCAAAGTTTTTGGACCTATAATTGAAACACCTAATGGTGTTAAACCTATTGGTTATAAATGGGTCTTTGTGCGAAAAAAAAAATAAGAAAAATGAAATACAAAGTTATAAGGCACACCTTGTTGCACAAAGTTTTTCTCAAAGGCCTGGTGTCAATTATGAAGAGACATACTCAGCTGTTATGGATGCAAATAACATTGTGTTATCTAATTAGTTTCATGGTCCATGAGAGACTTGAAATGCATTTGATAGATGTGGTTACAACCTATCTTTATGGATCACTTGATAATGAGATATACATGAAAATCCCTGAAGGATTTAAGATGCCCAAAGCATATAGTTCAAAATCTTGAGAAATGTATTCAATTAGATTGCAAAGATCATTGTATGGTTTAAAGCAATCTGGACACATGTGGTATAACCGTCTTAGTAATTATTTATATAAAGAAGGCTATACAAATTATGTGATTTGCCTATGTGTTTTTATAAAGAAAATAACATCGGAGTTTGTTGTACTTGTAGTTTATGTTGATTACATAAATCTTATTGGAACTCCAATGGTGCTTCAAAAGGCAATTGATTATTTAAAGAATGAATTTGAGATGAAAAATCTTGGAAAGATAAAATTATGTCTTGATTTGTAAATTAAGCATTTGACAAACAGAATTTTTGTTCATGAATCTGCCTACACAAAAAAAGTGTTGAAAATTTTTTATATGGATGGAGCACATCCATTGAGTACTCTGATGGTTGTTCAATCACTTGATGTGAATAATGATCCATTTCGACTTCAAAAAAAAGAATGAGAAAATTTTTGGTCCTAAAATACCATATCATAGTGTAATTGCTGCACAAATATATTTTGCTAACATTACAAGGCATGATATTGTCTTTTCAGTTAATTTGTTGGTAAGGTATAGTTCTGCTTCTACTAGGAGACATTGAAGTGGGATCAAACACATATTGAGACATTTGAAAGAAAATATCGATATGGGCTTATTTTATTCTAATGATTGCAATTCCGATCTTGTTGGTTATGTTGATGCAGGATATTTATGTGACCCATACAAAGCTTGATCTCAATTAGGCTACGTATTTCTATGTGGGGGTATTGCAATATCTTGGAGATTTACAAAGCAGTCTATCATGGTCACTTCATCAAATCATGTTGAGATCATAGCTATTCATGAAGCAAGTCAAGAATGTGTGTGGTTGAGGTCCATGGTACATCTCATTCAAGAAAAATGTGGCTTGAAAAGTAATAAAGTACCCACGATTTTATATGAAGATAATGTTGCATGCATAGCACAATTAAAGGGAGGATTCATAAAAGGAGATAGAACAAAGCACATTTCGCCAAAACTTTTCTATACATCTGAGCTCCAAAAGAACGGTGATATACATGTGCAACAGATTCGTTAGAGTGACAATGTGACTGATTTTTTCACCAAGTCTCTACCAACTGCAACCTTCAAGAAGATGGTACACAAGATTGGAATGTGAAGATTTTAGTCTTTAGATTGATGTTCTCATTAGGGGGAGCTAATACGCGATGTACTTTTTTTTTCTCACAAGGTTTTGTCCCATTGAGTTTTCCTTGTAAAGTTTTTAATGAGGCATCCAAAATGTGTATTATTAAATATGTGTACTCTTTTTCCTTCATTAGAATTTTTTCCCACAGGATTTTATCTAGTTAGATTTTAACGAGTCACATAATCTAGCAAATAGACATTCAAGGGGGAGTGTTATAAACATATTTAATTTGTAGTGAATGTTTATTATGTGGATTCCCTTAAGAGCTAGAAATCCTACTTGGAGATCAAGTCAGTTTCTTACTTGGAGACCAAATCAGTTTTTTCTCAATAAATATAAGGGTTTCCTTCATTATAAAATACATGTAAATATGATATCATTAACCCTGCTTGCAAATATTAAACATGTTGATAATCTTCAATTTCGTTTTGAAGACAACACATCTATGAGACCATGAAGATGAAGTGCATGGAACGCAAACACTAAGTAGTGAAATTGACATCCAAGTTGTTTCCATTTACATGAAAACTAACATTTTTTTTAAAAAAAAATTGTCTTTTTTTGTACTAAAGAATGATCATATTTTTAATAAATTACTTTGCCCAAATTACCATCCACTGTAATTATTTCATTTTAATTTTTAGTTAAATAAATATTTTGAAGTCATATTGCATGATATTAAAAGATAAATTTTTAGTTAAATAAATATTTTGAAGTTATATTGCATGATATTAAAAGATAAATTTTTAGTTAAATAAATATTTTGAAGTTATATATGCATGATTTAAAAGATAATTATAGCTTGTCCTTTATGAAAAAGACTTTATAATAGACATAATTATCATTTAATTTTTTCTCAAATAATTGTCATTTAATTAGTATAATAATATTTAGGACTTTAAAATTAGTTAAAGTTATAACTATTAAATCTTTTGTTATTTGAAAGAGGCAAGAACTTTTTATTTTTAAGACTTAAAAATAATTAAAATTTTACTTGTAAGATTTGATTTTTTGCTTTAATGATTTTCCAGAATTTAAAAGATAAGTTTCAAGTTTATAAGGTGAATGCATGAGGGAGACAAATACACAAAGATCCATGCTTTTAGGTTTAGGACTTTTTTAATTTTTTTAAGTTCTATTCCTATGAACTTTTTGTATAATAAATTATATATTATTGATCCACAACTACGTGCAAGATTTTTTTGAAAAAAAGGTTCTTTCAACAAGTTTAGGTGCTTAAAGCCAAATTTTATAGAGACTCTATTTTTCTTAATAGTTGACATATATAAATTAAAAAATTAAAAAATATTCAGTGTAATCTTACAAATGAGATATCAAAATAGTGTTGCACTGAATTTCATAAGTTGATATAATGATATTATAGTGTGTTTGTTAGTTTTAATTTGATCGTCTGAAAGACTTTAGAATATTCAATAATAAGAAAATAAAAATAGTGAAAAGAGAATAAAAAAGAAAATATAAGAATAATAATACTGGTTATTGATAATCGGACTAAATATAAATGAGACAAAAAAATAAATCGTTACATAAAAAAGAATGTTATAATTAACTATACACTATTTTGTATCTCAATTATTATGATAATCACTATATATTAAATGAGGTAAAAACTTATTATATTATCTATTTGAATTTTTTTTTTTTAAATTTATCAATATATGAGACCTTTTTAACAACATTTATACATCTTTGGGAGAAAGTTGGGGCTCCAATCAATTGCTTTAATGTGATCTTATGGTCAAGACGACCTTGATAAAAAGAGTATAAAAGATTCTTAAAATAAATTCTTTTTTGAGAAGGTTAAATTAATTAATTTAAAGGAAAAAAAAAAGAAAAAGATTACTTTTGCATTTGGACACTCTAAATTATTGAGAACAAAATATTTTTTTATGACAATTAGCGATATATAATATCAACTAGTGATGGTAATTATCAATAATGATTAATGAATATAATAATGATTGGTGGCAATGATTATAAATATTGACTAATGGTGATGATGATTGATTTTGATGATTTACTGCGATTATTGATGGTGTTTATAGTCATATCTGAAATGTTGATTGTGGGTGGTGGAGGAAAGAAAATGAAGTGCAATGAACTGAAATTTTTCTAAAAATTATTAAATAGACTTCCTAAGGATATTAAGACTTCCTAATAACTCTTAATCATTCAGACTCATTAATTGATTATAAAGTAAGAAAATTATAAAACAAATGTACGTAATGATTAAGATTTGAATGTAGGGGTGGACGTTCAATCTTCGGTTCGAAATTTTCAAATTTTGATTTCGATGATTGGTAGTTAAAGATAGATACCAAATATTTTTAAATTTTGATTCGATAATTCGGTGATAAGTAAATCAAATTTTAGTTCAATACGGTATTTGGTAATACTATATTGAAGTTCTAGCCGATTGTATCACAAAATTAATACTATTGCTCAAATTATTTCTATTTTGCTATCTGAAGGCACAATATAATAGAATATTAATAAGAACGAAGACATCAAGAAAAATAAATTGACACAACTAAAAGACATATATATTTGGATTATTTATGTTTAGTTTTTGAATTTTTCTTTGGACTTGTACTAATGAGCAATAGTTATATTGATATATTACCTTCATTAAGTAAATAATTTGGTATTCGAAAAATATCAGGTATCAAATGATACTAAGATCTCATACCAATTTTCAAATCCAAATACCGTAATTCTAAAATTATACTCTTGAATAACATAGTGAATACTGAATTACTAAAAATACTGATTTGATTCGGTAAATCAATTTTCGACATTTTATACCCAACCCTATCTGAATGATAAAGATTCAGACGCTGAAAAAAAATATAAACTTAATGATTGAGATTTGAATTTGTTGTTTCTTAATTTTTTTTTATTTGAACGATATTAAAATTAATATTTTTATCTTATTTGATTTTTATACATATAATCGGAGTGCACCATATGAGCTTTGTTCGTTTGGATCGAATAAAGTGTTGCATATCGATCACATGAATTTGAAGTGTACCATATAAACTTTGTTCGCTTGGATCGAATAAGGTGTCGCGTATCGATGACATGAATTTGGGCAGCGATAAACTCGAAAATTAGGTGGAAATGACACAATTAGGAGCAATGAGATAAATGAGAATCATAAATACTATCCATATTTTATTTAATGAATTAACTCATGTGGAATCAGCATCCATATCTATATCAAATGTTGACCATAATGGAATCTACTTGACAAGGACCCTCAATTATCAATTTGGCACTTAATTATCACAACAATAAAGTTAACACAATTTATAACTATTATTATGTAAATATAGCAAGTATAAGTGTACAAAAAAAGTATTAATATGCATAATACACATAGTTCAAGCCCCACGAACTACCGAAATTACTCAAACTATGAGTGATAAAAATCTTGGCCCCAATCTATCAAATCAGGGGTTGGATTTGTTCCTATATATCTGTGGTTTCGTCCTTAATTAATTTAAATTTGAATTCATGAAATATTTTTAAAAAATCATATCGTAAGAGTTACCTGATAAATTAGACTCTTTAATCAAATTTTAATATTAATATCATGGAAAATAAAAACAAAATTATGGAATCTTTATGGGGTCCACCTCTGATAATATTTCCAAACTTTGACATGTCAGCGTTTATCGAAACTCCTACTATATATTTTGTTGGTGTGTTGAGCACTGTTTGACTAATCATGGCGTTACAGAGGAAATTGCTCAATGGGTGTGCCGGAATTGGCAAATTTAGGTTGTTATCCAATGTGGGGTTGAGGTATTTTCCCGGTGAACCGGTGGCGCCGACGGAACTGCCACCGTTTGACTACCAACCAAAGCCGTATAAAGGCCCTTTGGCCGAGGAGGTGTTGGAGAAAAGAAAGAAGTTTTTGGGTCCTTCCCTCTTTTACTACTACCAAAAACCTGTAAATAGCATCCTTCTTTTTTGTTTCCAGTATTTATCTTCTGTTTATGACACATTTTCATGCTTCTTAAATCAACCAATTGGATTGTATGATATTTACTTTAGGTCAATAGAATGGATTGAAAAAAGTTACCTGGTACTTGTCTGTGGTGGGAGTGACTGGTATCCCGTGGAATTAGTTAAGGGAAAAAAGAGAGAAAAGAATGAGATGGAAGAGGGTAGTGTTTCTTCTCTTTGCATAAGTTTGAGGGTTGTGTTTCTTCTCTTTGCATAAGTTTGGTATGAAGATTTGATTTGAATGGTTTGGAGTGTGTATCTGCTGGAGTGTAGTCAATTGTTCACTAAGTACTATTGAATGAGTCAAGGTCTGATTCTTCAGTGATAAGAGTAATATAAGATTATTTTTTCCCAATTTAGGTCTTCAGTGATAGAGTAATATAAGATTATTTTTTTCCAATTTAGGGTGTGTTGGATGAAAGAAAAATGTTTTCTTGAAAAGTGGTTGTCAGGAAAAGAAGTGGATTTAGTACTTAAAACTTTTTTGTTGTTTGATATGTAAGCAAGAAATATTACTATCTTAAAAGAACAGCCCTTTGGTCTGAAAGTATTTGTGGTGGATGCCATGTCCCCTCAGGAAGAGACCTTGAAAGGACAGTCCTTTGTTTTCTACAAGTGCTTTGATGGAAATCTGATATTCTGTTGTTTGGCTGATTTAAGATGTGAGAGATCTATTCCTGCTTTTCAATTGTACTTGCCTACTTGTATTAAATAGCTTACCAAATTAAGAAGAAGAAAAAGTGGCCAAACTAAGGGCTAGTAATGTTTGTGTTTGTAAATCCATTTTTTTTTTTAAAAAAGTGTTCTTGTTGTTATGTGAGAGCTCTATGATAGTTTTCTTTTAAGCTCCTCCTAATAACTCTTTAACATTTCAAACAGCTAAATATTGTTGAAGGGAAGATGCAATATTTGTATGATGAGAATGGAAAACGTTATCTTGATGCTTTTGCTGGAATAGTTACTGTCTCATGTGGTCATTGTCATCCTGAAGTGTTGGATGCCATCATGGAGCAGAGCAAGCTTCTTCAACATGCTACAACCATATATCTACATCACGCAATAGGTGATTTTGCCGAAGCATTGGCATCTAAGATGCCAGGGAACCTAAAGGTTAAAATACTACCTCTACCATAGTAGCCTATTTGGTGCACTTTGTCTTTAGCTTTATTATGTGCATTAACAGTACATGCTGAGTTTCTCTACTTGAAAGTTCCATATTTGGGTTCTGATGGTCAACTTACGGAAGGTGTCCCTGATATAATTCCTTTTCCCATTTGTTTCAAAGTTCTTGATATTCTTACCCTTCAATGCTGTAGGTTAGCATTGACATGTTTCTCTTTTATCTTAAATTGGCTGTCATTGACATCCTTCCCTTGATCTATACTTTCTTTTTGGCACGTTCCTTTTAGAATTCAGAATGGAATCTTCAACAAACTTCTATATGATAGCTAATTCAAACTTGGTTTCCATGATTTCTGATCTTTGTCAAAGTGTACTTTGTGAGTATATGATATAAGATTATAGAATCTTGTGATTTTATTCAGCATTTGATACCACTAATTCTTTTTCTTTTGTGACTAATGCAATTTATTAGGGTTGTGGAGATGTTTTGCTCAAATTGTAATAACTTCCTATATAGTAATGGGTATAAACGATTACAATCACGCCCATGAGATTAAAGACAGAAGATGGAGTATAGACTAATTTGTTTGCCAGAAATACCTTAATAGTCATGTTGTTTTCACTTGTTGTCTATTGAAAAGAACCCCTAAATACGAGAGCATGGAGGTTGGGAATTAGGATAGAAGGTTAGTAGGTGGTCGAGCGATTTCTTTTTGTGGGAGAGTTTGGTTCTAGTATAGAGCACCTAATTTGCTCCCTTTTCTCCTAATATTCTATCATTATATTATTCATAAACTTTATTACTACTGTCGTTTCTTTTACTTTGGTTATGTTTACTATATTTTGTTGTCATTAGTTATATTTTCTTTGATGTTTCCATGATTCTGTGATACTGCCCCTATCCCATTTTATGTGACACCTTTTCCTTTTTAGTTCGTCCCAAAAAGAATGTCACCTACAATTAGAAATAATTTAATTTGAAAATTCTTCTTTTACTCTTGATGAAATGAGTTACAACCACTCAAATATCTGAGGATTGTTTTAAGATCACAAGTTTCAAAAGTCTTTCTTTTTCCCATAAAATACCATATCAAGTCAAGTGATGCCACATAAAATAGGACAAAGGGAGTAGCTTTTCACTCTTGTATTTGTCAAACCTATTTTGAAAATATTTCTTTTTGAGCTGAGGGTCTACTGGAAGCAACCACTCTACGCTACAAAGGTAGGTGTAATGTCTTGTACATCTCATCCTCCCCGGATCCCACTTGTGGGATCACACTGGGTATATTGTTGTTGTCTTTTGAAGAGAACATAGACATGTAACATCTATATAGGCTTGTAATTTTTGTTTGCTATTATGATCTAAGCCAAAAATATTAGTACAACATAAACACTAAGTTAAACAGAAAAGGAAAGAGAGGTAAGTGTCAGAAACCCCATACTTATTTATTAGATTCAAATCTATCCCTTTGGAGATTGGATAATTCAAGGCAGTCAAGAACAATCTGGAATGGATTATTTCCTGAAGCCCCTAAAAACAAAGCTGAAGTATAAGAGTAGTACCTTATCATGTCAACCACATGGCTATGAATTTGGATGGGTTTGTGTCTGTGAGGTTTCATCATCTGCAGATATAGCTCAATCAGTATCCCTATATGGAACTTTCTAATATTGGTCAGTTTGACTTGCTTGTTTTGAACTACAGGTAGTATATTTCGTAAATTCAGGGACAGAAGCAAATGAATTAGCAATGCTGATGGCACGATTGTACAGTGGCAACTTACATATGATTGCCTTGAGGAATGCATATCATGGGGGAAGCACTAACACAATTGGGCTAACTGCTCTTAACACATGGAAGTACCCTGTTCCTCAGGTATACTGACGGGCCAAAGCATGAAGAAATTAGGAGTGTATCTTCCTTTTTCTTAATTTTAGAAGTTTATCCAGTGCACACTTCGATGAGAGATGTCAAATATTTCATTCCAGCTTAATTTGATATTCCCCATGCTTTTCTTTAATTTATTTGATGATTTACAGGGTGAAATCCATCACGTTCTGAATCCTAACCCATATCGTGGAGCATTTGGATCGGATTCTAAACGATATGCTGAAGATGTACAGGATCACATTGATCATGGTACTTCAGGAAAGGTTGCTGGTTTTATTGCTGAAACAATTCAGGTTTGGACTTGTTATTTCTCTGTCATGTGGCAAAATGCTGCTTAAGAGTCTAGACTAAAAGGGCTTGAAACATTTCAAGTTTGATAAAATTCTAGTTGTTTTCTTTAGGGGGTTGGAGGAGCAGTTGAATTAGCCCCTGGATACTTGAAGTTGGTTTATGATATTGTTCGCAAAGCGGGAGGTGTTTGTATTGCTGACGAAGTACAAACCAGCTTCGGTCGAACAGGGAGCCACTACTGGGGTTTTGAGACACAGGGTGTGATTCCTGATATAGTTACAATGGCAAAGGTACTGCAATTACTTCTTTTCATCATTTCAATTTCCAAATGCTTAGCCCTGTCCTTGTTATGGAAGATTCGCTCCATAAATCCTCCCTCCTCCCAAGACTTTTGTCCCCAATATTCTCTAGGAAAGACACTTCTTATATCTTCTTTTAAGACGAGGTTGTCATCCTGCTTGCTCTTGTCTAGAGTAGGATGCAGGTTGAGGTGAAAAGACTGGACCTCCCTATGCAAGAGCTTTTGGTCTTCACAACAGTGCACCTTATTTGTTGGTTACATATCATGTCGTTTGATCTTGTGTGGATAGTCTGTTACTGCCGATGTTATTATTTTTCAGGGTATTGGAAATGGTTTACCACTTGGAGCTGTTGTCACAACACCAGAAATTGCAAGTGTTATGGCTCAAAAGATACAATTTAATACATTTGGTGGAAACCCGGTTTGCTCTGCTGGTGGACACGCAGTACTCAAAGTTATTGAGAAGGAACAACGCCAAAAGCATTGTGCTGAGGTTGGCTCACACTTGATTGGACGGCTGAGGGATCTAGAGAAAAGACACGACAGTAAGTCTTCTGTGCTTTCAAAACTCAGGCATGCATGTATTAGCAAACATGCATGGATTGCTTTTCATCCCTGGCAAGATATATATTTCTTCGGTCTATATAGCACCAAATGTTGATATCCTAGCATAATTTTGTTAGTAAATACGAGGAAGAACTGAATCATCTTCACTACCATTTTATTTTAAAATTTTCAAATCTTAGATGCATGATTTTCTTTCCTCCCCATTCAAGCAAAATTGAGAAGCCTTTCTTGAGCATGTTAAGCAGAGAATTTACTTCAGCACTCGAACTTTCGTTATTCAGAAACTCCTTGCTATTCTTAGCATGATATTGGAAAATCTCATTGCTATTACTCAAACAAGCATGAAATGTATTCTTGCATCAGATTTGTAATTTTAGAATAATTGTTGGAGACTCACATGATGGATAAGCAAGCATTATCACTTATATGTTGTTCTACATCTCCACGAGGTTAAATCAACGCCTTGGCAAGTCGACAATTGATGTGATTTATGTTTCCAAATCATCTGCTTTAGTGATCCTTTAGTTTTTCCACCTTGTGACATGCATCTTCTGGTTAAATATTATCACTAACATACCTTGTTACTGCCAGTAATTGGAGATGTGAGAGGCAGGGGTTTAATGGTTGGTATCGAACTGGTAACTGACAGAAAAGAAAAGACACCCGCCAAGGCAGAAACTGGAGTTCTCTTTGAGAAGCTTAAAGGTTTGTATAATCATCTAGTGAATAAAAGTAATTGAAAAACGTCATATATATACTAACAATACACTTGCTTCTGGATGTAGATCTTGGTGTTCTAGTAGGGAAAGGTGGCTTACATGGAAATGTTTTCAGAATAAAGCCTCCCATGTGTTTCAGCAAGGAAGATGCAGGTAACCAACCTCTTTACCTACTGGTTCAATATATCGTCTTTTTTCCGACTATTCCATCTGATTTGATCAGCATTTGAAAATCATTGATACTAACACGATCCAAATTTGCAAATATACAACAAATTTAAATTCCAGGACAAGTAGTGAACTATTACTCCCTCCATTTCAATTTGTTTGTCTAGTTTTGACTTGATAGGGGTTTAAGAAAATAAAAGAACACTATTCAATCTTGTGGTCTTAAACTAAAGATAAGTAGAACGTACTAAAACGTCCTTTTATCTTGTAGTTATAAATGCCATATGAGAAGTTAGAATCAAACCGTTGTCAAAAAAGGAAAAGTGACATTCTTTTTTAAACAGACTAAAAAAGAAAGTAAGACCAATAGATTAAAACGGAGGGAATATAATGAGATTGATTATCTTCCATCAATCATTTTAAATAATGAAATCAAACAAACCAATATGCCCTAAAAGTCTGTTTTGTTTTCAGATATTTCATTTGCAAGAAATATATTATTTTGTGTTCTGATTTTGAGCAATAAAACTTGTTTGTTGTGCAGATTTCCTAGTTGATGCATTGGACTATTCTATTTCAAAGTTGTGAGAATATTGCTCAGTTGATTCTCTTTCAACCAAAGGACACAGCTTATTCCATAACAATGTACAAGAAAGCATGTGATGCTTCATTCCTCTAATTTGTATTTTTATTTTAAAATGCATGCCCGAATAAAATTTCAGTGGTGATTTTTTTTTTTCAATCTAACTTCAAATATTAATTGGTTTCTGAATATCAACAAATTCATGTCCAATTACCTACTCAGAATTATTAGTTTGAGTCGAGCCCTTCAAGGGAGATCAACCTTTTTCAACTTGACTTCAAATACTATTTTTTTTCGAATCTTAAGTTCTAGTTGATTCTGTCAACGTCGTGGATACGGTGTGAAACTGTAAAAGAGAAATTATGCTTAAAAAAATACTTTGCAGCAGTGTTGTGAAAGGTGATTGCTTCGTCGCCAATGGTGAGAGATGAGGTGATCTACAAAAGGCAACGTCATGGCGAGAAAGGCGTCGTCTTTTGTATCTAAAAGAAAAGCAACCAATTTAGGATTTTAAACGTTAAAAGGGTAATTTTAAGGTTTTTTTTCAAATTTGCACAGTTGCACTATAAGACCTAGATTGCGACTCCAACCAATCGACTCGACTAGACATTCCCGCAACCAAGTAGACTTTTCTAGTGATTTTAGAGTCCAACCAATACGTATTTCTTCTTTTCTTAGTCTAATTTTCTCCTTTGTTTCTTTTTTCTCCTTCAGATTTTAGAGTTATTTCTACCTTTTGTTTTTCTCACTCAAGTTTTAGACTTTTAGTTTCTACTATTTATTCAATTTTTCTTTTAATTAAAATATATGCTAATATGTTGTTGATATTGAGATTTTGATTGTTTATATATACAATTAAATATTTTTATTTTTTTTATATTAATTGGTGCCCCACTTCAAAAAGGCGAGTACCCTACCACGGGCAAGGCAAACCCTTGTCGCCTTTCGCAATCTAAAACAGTGCAGTTTGCCGTGTATCTTCCCTCAAGGGCTAAAAACAGATCTAGTGCAGAGAAATGTGTTCAAACTTAATGTGAAGACATTACTGAAATAGGTTATAGAAATGAAGACTCGAACTAGCGACTTGTAAGTCAAAATAATTTTATGGTTATTCTAAGGTTTCCTTGTAGAGATACTGTTGGAGCACAAATAAAGCTAGACTGCAGTGTGAGGTAAGTGCAGAGAAAAACATGCTATAATGAGGATATCCTTCTTGAATGTACAAGTCCTACATCTCTCCTTGCCATCTTTATAAACAATCTTTGTGGAAGAAAATCTGCTTAAGTAAACATGTATCTGCAAATTTTCCACAACTTAATTGAGTAGATAGTCACAACAAACTATTGGCTCATGCCATCATTGCTTTCTTTCATTTATTGCAGTTGATTCAAAAATTGCTTAGCTCCCATCATAACGTGGAGTAACTTTCATCAGGAGACTCTGCAATAACCTCTACCATATTGATTTACAATCATCAAAACCAATGTGAAAAAGAAAAGAAGCAATTTTAAAGTTCAAAATTACAGCATGGCAGAACTTATATACAAATTTCAATCAGGGACAAAGCAGTTGTCTGAATTGGCGCCAGCTGATGTTATGTTCCATATCCATATTCATAGAGGCAGATTTTAGCCCACAGAGCTCTGATAGGCAAAGTTGAAAACTCCGGGTAGCATATATAACGGCTCTTTCTTACTTCTTTAAGACGGTTCAGAAAGACGACCAGCCCAAAGTGAGCTTAGAGCACGAAGACGTTTAAAGTACTCTCCCAAGGCAAGGAGACCCTGAGCTGATTGGTGTGCAGTCAGTATACAGGACATCTGTAGAAGGGTTTCTTGGCGAAGATGATCTGCCTGTTACCAGAAAGGCAAACCAGACTAAGTTGGCAGATAAGTCTAAGTATGACCACGAGTAAAAAGCATTTCAAATAGTTTAATTTGTATTCATACACTTCAAAGGTTCTCACATTTCTTTCATGTAAAAATGTGGGTTTTGCACAACTCAAGCTATCTAATCATTTCTTTCATGTATGTAAAAATTGCATCGCTGAGTCATAGTGTGCACACATATTTACGTGGGATGTATCCCAGGTAAACTTGCAAAAACCATTCTGTAAGTCTATAATTGTGATTAGGAAAAAGGAAGCAAAACGAAAAATTGGCATGTTACCTGATTTACAAATCTAACTAGAGCTTCCAACTTCTCAATGGTTGCGGCCATCTGTGGAAGGATAATTCCTTCGCCTAGTGTACCAGCTGCAACAGCCTCAGCAAGAATTTGATGAAGTTTTACCATTCCTTGGGACAACGCATCTTCTGCCTGCTGACAAGACTGGGTGAGGTTGCAAACCTCCTGGACTTGCTGTTCTGTCAATGGTTCCACATGTGGTGTGAGAACCTGTAGGAACCAAATTGATCATGTGTAAGCATTTCTCTTAACAAAAGCCATCAGAAATTAAACACCACCAATCATATTTGACCTCTAAAAAAACAGCCAAAGGGAAAAACAACAACATTGAGATCTGCTGATGGATTTGCTTCAACTCTCAAAGGAATTAGACATTAACCCGATATCGAGCATCAATCAGGCAGTGGTTCTTACTAAGTCCTCTAAGAACAATTTTCACTTCTACAGTTAAAGCTTATAATGGAGCTGTCATCAGATAGGGTAGTTCGAGGTTCTTGTCCGAAAGTGCTTGGAACACCAAGGCTATGAAATAATTTTTGAAACAAAAGAGTTGCTTCTTTCTAGGTGTGCAGTAACAGATGCCATAGCCATACTATTAGTAGACTATATGAAAAAGAGTAGGATAATATTTGTGAGTTTGTGATTCATCTCTGTAGATTGTTGTATTCCCATTGTTCGACAGATCGTGGGTGTTACCAAGGACTGTGTAGGAAGCAACTAAAAACTGGAAATCCGCAGTGAAAATAGGACAGCATGGGGAAAATCACAATTATGCCTCTTTTGTTGTCATGGAAAAAAAGAAAACAAGATTATTTTCTTCTTTGTACTGTATTTATATTAAAAGAGAGAATATGGTGTTGTCTAGATGACTGGCAAACTTGATTGATGCTTGTAGACTCATGCCGAGTCACATAAACAAATTGTACATACTTCTGAGACCATCTTGTGTTTATTGATGAAAGTTTTAATTCACTTATCAAATTATTAAGAAAGAAAGTTAATTTGGCAAGGAATCCTTGAGCAATTATGACAAGAGAAAAAAGGCAAACCAAAACAAAACCACATCACCCAGTATTCATATTTATTCAAACAACACAGACAGTTTTAACAGAGCTGTAAGGTGAAATTGTAACATTTGTGGCCATGTGTGATCCTAGATTAACTTGCATGTATGTGTAAATACTGAATCATCAACGGACAGATTTTTCAACGAACATGACGTTAGACACTGTTATGGCAAGTTATACTAGATCAATCATCACCTTTAGAAGTTCAGAGGGGCGAAACCCCGCAATCCACAAGAAGAAGCGCTCAGCTGATGTCTTCCATATGCCAGACATAAGGTAGAGAACATCGGCATTTGCGGCTGTAGCTTTCAAGCGAAAGAGATTAAAATAGTGATTCAAGCAACCATCGACAAGAATGCGCAATTCAATTTCACCAGTTTGGGAGTTCAAAGAATTCCTTAAATCATCCGTTTGTCTATCTTGCTCTTCCACCCAATGGCCGTACTCCATTTCAAAAGAAGCTATTCCTGCAGAATCAACAAGTTAGGGAACAAATTTTTTTTATTGAGAATTTCTATATCGAAGGCCTTTTGACAATCTTTTTAAAATGGTAATAATTGTATTCATAAAAAGCACAAAGGGGTAATGCTGGGATGTTGTACAAGTGAGCAAAAGACCCACTATCTTTTCGAATTCTAGTGTGTCACCCCCACCCCAACCTTGGGGAGCGAGAGACGGCACCAAGTGCCTTAAACTTGTGATAAGTGAACCAACATTTTCTTTCACTCTTAGACTTGGGCAATGCATGCTTCATGATATAAATAAAATTTAAGTAACATTTGGCTCAATGGCTTTCTTCACCTAATACGCGGATTTTACTCATATTATTGTTGGATTTTCAAAGAATCCTCTCAAGACTCAAGGTGGAAGAATTATGATTTTTCTTCATTGAGGTAAATCCGAACTTTCTTATTGGTTTATACATGTTTCGAGTATGCATATTGGACGGGTTTTTAAGTTGGAAATGTGGATTATTATATGGTGGTCAAGACAGTGGATATCTTGAACTTGTAAAGTTATTTTGAGCTGACAATGGATGAAATTAATGGGTTTGATTAAATTGAGGGTTTCCAATAGTTGAGTGGGTATTGTGGGAGGTTGACGATGACTTACGCCAAAAGTGAAATAACATGATTTCAAACAAGAAAATGGACATGAAACAATACAGAGGAAGAGGAAAGAAAGCAAATTTTAAGTTGAAAATTTGAAGTCAAATGATATGATAATAAGATTGCATCATACCAACTACCAGCAAATCAAAGTATCAAAAGAGCATGTGTTCCCATGCATTTAACTATCATTTCTGACCATAGAATTGATTCATTTTTTGTGACATCTTCAAAAAGTTATTAAGGCACTTCAACAAAGATCATAGTTGTGTGTAACAGATTTTCCTTTCTTCGATATGTTGTTTCTAGCCGATATTCTCTTTACTATTGCCCTTTTTCATTTGAGAGATTTTTCATAGGGTAAAGAAAGTGATCCAGGTAAGGAGGAGGAACACAAAAGGATGAAAAGGAGGACGAAGGAGAAGTATTTAGTTTTTGGAAAAACTGATCAATAAATGCTAAAGAATATTATATTCACCAAATGAGAAGTGTAGTTAAAAATTTTGTAAAATCAAATTCCATTTTACAAAATTTAGAAAATCAAGAAATCCACTTTGAACATATCAATCTACTTACTATCATTGATACTCAGAGTCAGATAGATTGAGCAATGAATCCACACGAACTCTATTATATCATTCCAAGCACAATAAACTTCATTTAGCAATCAACAAGAAGCCAGCATCAATCTACACACCTGAATTTGCGGTTCCAGAGCAACCTATCTGACTAGCATCTAAACCATCACCTACATACAGACCCTGTTGCAAATGTTTGTTGATTTGTTTTATTTATTTCATCCCAGAAAGTAAAATGTCTTTGACATCCATAGCTAAAAAAGATCCAATATCTCACATGTCGAAGCAAATTTTTTTTTACCTGTTGTCTAGCACGTTCTAGTTCTTGTTCCAACTGAAGCAGCCTCAGTTTACTATTTTCCAACTGCTGGACATAGGCCTGAGTAACACAATTTGAATTTTGAATATTTATGTCTCAATCAGAATAAGGTTTGGCTTCTTTGAGAAGACATAATGAAATGGCAGAGAAATTCTGGGCAATGAATGAACATAATTCAAGTGATACCTTCTTCCGTAAACGACTTTTACGAGCAGCCTCACGGTTTTGTGCAAGGCGTCTACGCACCTGTATATGAAGCTACGTCATTAAGAAATTGCTATATAAAGATGTAAGGTTTCAGTGCCATGAGAAGTTAAAAATGAAACATTAAACTGAAGCAATCATGCACATGATAGAAATCAAGTATACAAGCAAACTATAAAGAGAATTGCTTGAATCAAAATCATATGTCAGAGTACAAAGATGCCTCAAATACACAAATACGGCGTAATCAAGAATCCAAAGACTCACAGCTCTGGCAAAGTTTACTATCCATATGTGACATTAATGCTTAGTTTTTTCTTTCCCAAATAGCTGACGAAAAAATATATATCTAGTAGAATAAAATTTCTCTGAAGGAAATTGATTCCTTGCACACATGAATGGAGATTCTCAACAAAAGAGGGTTTTAATACATGACAGCAATCCAACTATCACCACTGTCATTTTATTCAATGCTTCTTGCGTACTCTAATAATAAATACCCACTGGGAGTTGGGTAAAACGAAAAGCAGGTAAATATAGAAAACATATTTACCTTATCAACACGTTTACTTGTTTCAGGTTCATATCTGTTAGAGGTTCCAACAGTCACTTGTGACGGTTCCTCAATCTAAATACATTAATTATGTTAATTAGCATATGTTGCTGCATAACTAAAACAAAGAAAGATGTGAAAATAAAAGTCAAAAGGAAAAAACGAAAGAGAAAAGGCGTACTTCATTGTGTAGTCTTTTCTCCATAATAGGCATCTCGTTCTCTAGGCAATTCTCAACTTCAAGAATCAAGGTATCTGGGAAACTGCTACCTTTGAAATCTCCCCACATGCCAATCTGATGTATTGGGTCACATATGCCCATCCTTTTAGAGGCAACAAATTGAGTATATGTTGAAGAATTCATTGTCTTTGGGCTGCCATTCGTAAGAAACAAGCCAGATATTAATTGTCAAGAAATTAGACAAGTGGTATATGCTAATTTTTATGGTGCATCAAGAAAGAGGAAAGAAATGAGAAGCACCAGAAAATTATAAGGAACAAAATCCACAGAAACAAAGATCTTAAATTTCCAGGACATATATCCTCAAATACACATTGTTTTTCTTTTTATCCTCAAACACACATTCTGATAATGATTATTTTCCTACATAATTCTCCACACAACTCAAACGATTTCCAGAATATCAAATCTGAGGTATACCATTCTTTGCTGACAGAAAAACAATTCCACAAAAGTATCAACAGGACACTATCAGAAATTACATTCGATGCATGGAATGAGGAGGTGTGCAAGACCGAGAAAACATAGATTTGATTTCAAAAGTGATCGCTGGTAATGAAAAAACCTGTGGAAGCTAGCATCTATAATTTCGAGTAAAGAATGTACAAACATCATATTCAAGTAGTTTTTTTATCATCAACTGCCACTAACAGGCCATTTCAACAACTCCCTTCATTTTTTTGGTGTATGTTGTTCCCTAACCATCCAAGAAAGGAGTGGAAAGAAAGGCAGAATTTGAAACAAATTCAACAAACCAACGGGATCAACATTAAATTCATGTTTTGAAGCCATCAAAAAGCAAATTCAGCAGCTAAAGCCAATCAAGAAGAGTTGACCTTTTCTTGAATTCAAACTCAGCAAACCAAAGAATAGCATCAAAGTTGAAGAAACAATCAAAAGGAGTTTAGTTTAACACCCAAAAGCAATTTAAAACAGCTTTATTTTCTCAAATTTCTTGTCCAAGAATCATGCCCTTAGCATACAAACTTAAAATTAAATCAGTAGATACCATTAGAAAAAAAAAGTCTCCACTTCTTTTCCAGGCAAGAATACAGTTCAATTCAAGCCTTACAGAGAAAAGGGGTAAAAGGTCAAAGAAGCAACCTTTATAGCTGCTTCATTTCACAAAATTCCTAATCAATCAGACAAAAAATAAAAAGAATAAGATAATGACTTTTCTGGCAATAAAGACTCAATTTTGAACTAAAGGGGTTAAAGTAAACTGCCAAACAAGGATACAACTTCAAACAACAAATCAAATCACATACCCATTTCATTCCTTAAATATAATGCTTAGAAGGATTTACTATTTCATACCAAACAAAAACAGTAGAGGAAACGAAGGTGTACAAACCTTAAAGCCAACAACAGCAAAGTCTTCAAGAAACCTTTATTTTTTTTCCCGCTTCAAAACTCTAAAAGCCTAAATCCTTCTAAACATCCATGGCTTTAATTTCTTTGAGGGAAGAAAAATTAAAAACAGAATCTTGAAAATCAAAATTCCAATATCATCAAATCAATAAAGCAATATTCAATTAACTTTAGTTCTAAATATACCCAATTCTCCAAAAAAGATCACTCACTTTGCATACATACACACAGAGAGAGAAAATTTTGTACATGGGTATGTTTGAAAATGGGGTTAATGGGGTATCTATACCCTTAGATACATATATTATTTTATACAAATGTTATTGGTGTTGCTATCATGTGCTACAGTTGAAACAAGATTAGAATCTTGAGAATTAGAACTTGTCATTTTTCCACTAGTTTAACAAGAAAAGAAAAAAAGATTTGTTTGTGTGTGGGGTGGGGTGGGGTGGTGGTTGGTGTCTCCGGCGACCACCATTTGAATATGCTAAAGCAGATCACTCTCACTCATAGGAATATACGTTGCAGCTGTGGCCATTAATGGCTGCACGCGCTACAGGCGGTAAATTTTAGGATTTTAGCCATTTTTCAAACAATTGTTTGTCTAAGCTGGCATGGTGGTCACAAAAAAAAAAAAAAAAAAAACAATGTTGGTGTTGTTTTCGGCAATAATTATTGACTTTTTAGCCATCGTTTTTATTTATTATTATTTATAGTAATATATAGTAATATTATGATAAATTTATATTTGTATTAAAAATAAATTATGTATATAATATAAATGTATTATAAGTATTTTAAAATATATTGTGTTTGTTTGGTAAGAAATTGAGATAATATATTATAAATGTATTAAAGTGTGTGATAAATATATTATCCGTCAATTAAACTTGTATTATATATATTTTATAAATAGTTCTATGTAATATAAATTCATACTATGTTATATATGTATTATAAGTGTTCACTGAAAATATATTATTATTACTATAAATGATAAATATTTTTTAATACAGTATATCTACATAAGTTTCCCTTTGATTAATTTACATTAGCGCCAATTTTTTTCTATTTTCAAGACACAGATCAATTAATCTGAATTCATGCGGTTTATGATTCATTTCTGAGGATTTCTTTTCATTTTCAAAACTCAAATTTATTAATTTGATGAAATTTGCATATTGTGTGATTATGTTTAGGTGTTTTTTTTTTAACTTACGATGGTCGAACTAATTAATTTGAATTTGTGTATGACAAAATTCATTTTTATAAATTTTTTTATATCTAAAATTTGAATTAACTAATTTAAAATTTCTAATTAAGAGTTGAACCATCTCATTATGACCTATGTATTGATGAGAAAACAATGTTATAATGTTGTCATATTGCATATAACACATGAGGGTTTATATTACTTAATTAATAGAGTAATGATATGATTGGATTCTAGAATATTCATGGAAATAAATTTTGTCTTTATGTCTAGAAAAAAAATTTGCCCTAGAAGTTAACCACTTAGATTCAAATCCTGTCAAAATAAATAAATAAATTATTATTATTGTGTCTCGCGAAGATTCGATGTAGATGTGATATATAATTTTAGATGTGTTTAGATAATTATTTTATCAGTTGAAATATTTAATATACACAATAAAAAAGAGTTGAGATGTCTAAGTGTGCATATTCAAAATTAAAGAACATATATACTTACTAATTATAGTCAAATTTAAATATATATATTAATGAAAGAAAACAAAATATGAATAAGCAAGGTTGGGATATTAACCTCATCATTTAATATAAATAATGGAGTAAAATTATTTGTAAATTAACTAATATATATTTTAAATCAAATATAAAATAAAGTTAATCTCAAATTTTAATCTAAAATTATTATTATTGTTATCTCAAGTACCAAACAGTCCCTTGGCCTTTATGCAATCCAATATTATGGGTATATTTTTCCATCCTCAAAATGCTTTAATTTCCTCTCTTTAAGCTACAACTCTAATTATTTTAGCTCAATCTTTTATTTTAAAAATTAAATTTGTTTGTCATTGAGGTTAAAATAATTTTAGTCATTTAATATTAGTTCTTAGAGATACTTAAATTAAATTGATGAATGCATTAAGTGTGGATGAGTTTTTCTCATTTTTGTTCTCCCCAAACATATGCAAATTTAATAATTAGAGAATTAATATCAATTTTACGTCAAAATTTGAGTATTTTAACTCTTATTTACCTCTTCATCAAATAAATATTTATGTTTAAATACCTTTGTACAACATGAAAAATAATGTTAAGCATCATTTATTTGCTAGTTAAACGGTAAATTATTCATATATATCTATAAAAAAAATCATATTTAATAGCATTTTAGTTGTTACGTATAGAAGTTCAGCACAACATTATAATTTTTTATTAGTATTAGTTTACATTTTTGCCTAATTAAAAATATATATATTATGAGTTAATTCTATGGAGAAAAAAACACATAATAACTAATATGTAAATTAATAATATATGAATAACTAAATCTTGCAGTAGGAGACATTAGATGTAACCAGTCTTCTCTTAAACTCGCCATTGAAGAGAGAGATGGCGAGAGATAGCGAGAGATAGTTGCTTGGTGCGTGTGACGGCGAGGATCGCCATCGGCGATGCAATTGGTGGCATTGTTGGTGCTATTTATGGGACATATGAGGTTGTTAGATACAAGATTTTTGACCTAATGAAAATTAGATACATTGAACAAACTACTCTGGAAAGTGATGCAATTTTTTGTCTCTTCTTACGAGTTGTAAGCTTGATATACTGTGGAAAGTCATACTAAGCTTTTCTTTAGGTCCATTTAGGGGTGCAGCCTTGCGCGTAATGAATCTAGATTGGTCGAACTCGAGACTGGAATGGTTAAGAACCCGAGACTGGATAGTTAAACAAAAGGAAAATACATTTTAGACATTGGGTTGTATGTTACTATGCCAAATTTCTTGCTTGACAAATATGAATTTCTTGATTAGTTTAATATTTTTGTAAAAATATTAAAAGAAAAATCTAGTTTACTATAACAATAAAAAAGAAGAAGATGTAACGAGCCTTCAAAGGCGAAGGAGTAAAAAGCAATTTTTGATTCAAATTAGAAAAATGTTGAGCGCTATCCACTTCAATTCATTAAGATATTATTCTATATAGCCTTCTAAATAGTAATCAATTTATATATTATTAATATCTACGTAATTCTAACTAGCAATTAGCTACTAAAATAACATGGGCGTGGATTTCACGAGGTTCGTGAGAGCGTTGAAAAGGTTGTTGTGACGGAAGCAAACTGTTGTAGGGGAGTTGTTATTAAAGCTTCAATGACCTTATTTTTTAATTTAATTTAATTTTGATGCTTATGATTCACACACAAATTTACAAATATAATTAAAAAATGATAAGTAGTACTTTTTATTTATTTAATTTTAAAATAACATAAATATTCAAACCCGTAATAGAGTAAGTACTTCAATTATTGAAAAAGAAATTAAGGATGTCACGTCTTTCAATGAAATTAAGTGCTTGCAACTTTGGAGAAGGAAAACTTGTTTATTGGACGAATTTAATAAGTGAAAAAGTAATTTAATAGAAAAAAGAAGAAGTTGAAATTAGCTTGTATATTCTTTTCATATTATTAGAATTTCTTTCATGATAATTCATCTTATTTTTAGGACTATAATTTATCTTATTTTTATTATAGATTTCACAATTTAAGAAAAAAGAACTTCAAAAATATAAATTATGCTTGACATATGGGGAGCCAGATACTTTCATGATTCATGACTTCTTTTAATAATATATATGCAACAATAATAACATATCTAGTGAAGTTTCATAAGTGATGTCTGGAAAGGATCAATATTCGCAGACCTTACCACTATCTCTCACACCTCCTAACAGGACTATCAATATTTCTTCTCCGCACATGCCCAAATCATCGTAGTCTCGCTTCCCTCATTTTGTCTGTCACAGAGACCACCTCTAATTTCTCTCGAATGACCTCATTCCTATTCTTATCACTCTTGGTATGGCCACACATTCATCTCAACATCTCATCTCTGCAACCTGGATATGTGAGTTTTTGACTGGCCAACACTCCACCCCATATAGCAACGACGGTCTAACCACTATTTTGTAAAATTTACCTTTAAGTTTAAGTGGTATCTTGTTATCACTCAATACTCCGGAGAGGCAAGCCTTCATTTCATCCATGTTGTCCTAATATACGATGTGTGGCATCATCATCGATATCACCGCTACCCTATATGATAGACCCAAGATATTTAAAGCTATCTCTCTTAGGAATAGGTTGAGTGACGAGTGTCACTTCAATGCCCACTTCCTCCCTCGCCACACTGAATTTGCACTGCAAGTATTGTGTTTTGGTCCTACTCAATTTTAATAATATATATAATTAGCTAAAATAAATTAAGAGAAGGTTGAGCAAATTCAATGATCATATCCCAAATTCATAAAAATCAAATTGTAGATGTGACTTTGGAAAAAGAAAAGACATCAATAAGAAATATAGTTTTTACGTGCACTATAAGCCTTAGTCATAAAGTGAATGAATCTATATCACTTTTATCTTTGACTTTTTTTTAATGTCATAAGGACTTGTTGTCATGAATGTTTAATCTCTTGTACTTTAATTTTAAGATAAAAGGAACATCAATTTTGGCCTGAAAGACAAGTAATCATTTCTTATCCAAAAGAAACAACATGGCTTTAACTTTATATGGTCATACAAGTTACAATTAAAAAGTACCAGCATTCTAATTAAATTATTAAAATGGCAATAAATTAAATGAAGCCACATAAGCTCTACAAAGTTACGTGCCTAATATCAATATCCCTTTACATCTTTTGACTATGAAAAACTAGTATTTATGACTTTCTTAGTCTTTAAATTTGTTTAAAATAGAAGAAGATATTTCTATATTTGAAAAGATCGTAATATTAATATTGACATGATTTATTGGGAATTCACTTGATATAAAATCTTCTTTTTTTTATATTAAGAGGAGAAGAAAAATAAATATATAAATATTTACTATCTTTCACTTAATTATTATAGTAATACCTTGCATATAATTAGTTTGTGTGTCAAAACTCTTCTTGTCATTTCTTGGCTTTCGTGTTTCATCTTTTGTTTGATAGGGTGTATAAAAATTATACTGAATATAGTATATGAATAGTTGATGTTAGTTATACATGTTGAGATTATTTCTTACGCAGTATATAAATTGACGTATTAAAAATACTCCTCTGTTTAAAAAAGAATTATCAACTTTTCTTTTTAATTTGTTTAAAAATGAATGATTTATTTCCTTTTCGCATTCCAATTTCAACTATCCACCTTACATGTTTAAGATTATAAAATTAGAGGGCATTTTAGTATATTTAATCTAACCTTATTTTAGGGCCACAAGATTGAAAAGTCTTCTTTATTTTCATAATTTCGTGTCAAGCTAAACTGGGGTTATGCTCACAAATACCCCTTTTACGAGATGATCTTGATAAAATGTCTCTAATAAGGGTGGCTTTGCAAAAATACCCTTCATTCCTTTAAGAATATATTTTTGGACAAAATTGCCCCTCAGTTATAAGGTGTCATTATTTTACGCCAGACCTGCCTTATGGGCAAGAATTTCGTTATTTTACCTTCGTAGACCTGCCTTATGGGCAAGGATTTTGTTATTTCACTTTCGTAGACCTGCCTTATGGGCAAGGATTTAGACTACATTTTTTTCTTTTTTATTCCTTTCATTTTTTTTGTTAGTATTTTGTTTCTTTTCTTTATTTCTTTCTTTTTCTCTTTT
>JBCEWC010003678.1:0-29478 GCA_038996855.1 Solanum aculeatissimum
TTCATGAAACAAGTCAAAGTAGTAACAAATTTATAATTTATATAATTACCTTGAAATATTATTTTCTATTTTTCCAAGAGAAATTCAACCATATTTTTGTCGATTATGTCATATAAAGGATATTTTCGTGCATGGTTTCCTCAAGCAATTGTTGGAGGCGCAAGTTCTTGACAAAGATAAATATAGTCTTTTAGAACAATTAGTGTTCCATGGAAGCATATCATCATTTAACATGATTTTAAATTTTTACGTGTGTTATATTTTGATTTTGTCCTCATTTTATTTTTCATTAGTATGCACCGAAAAACTGTTTTAAAAACACCGAATAAAACCGAACCGAACTTGAAAAAATCGAACCTAACCGAAATATTTCGGTTCGGTATATGGTGCACACTTTTTCAAAATCAAAAATCGAAGAACCGAACCGAAATTTGTTAAAATCGAACCGAAGAACCGAACGCCCACTCCTACCTGATACTAACGGAAAAGGGTCAAAAATACCCTTGATTTATATTTTGGTCCAAAAATGTCGTTGTCAATGATATTTTGGTCCAAAATGTTCTTATTGTTACTAAATGGGTCAAAATGCAAAAATATTTTCCGTTTATATTTTGGACCATTTATGCCCTTGTACTATTAAAAAGGGTAAAAAATGTTTTGATACTAACGGAAAAGGGTCAAAAATGTCCTTGATTTATATTTTGGTCCAAAAATGTCATTGTCAATGATACTTTGTTCAAAAATACCCTTATTGTTATCAAATGGGTCAAAAATATTTTTCTTTAAATGAGTGTGTGTGTATATATATATTTTACTTAAAATAATAAAGATAAAAATTAAAGACTATGAAAATTGAAGATAAAAGTTAAAAATTACCCCACACAAGATAGGGCCATTTGTTTGAATTATTCTAATGAAATGACCTTATTAATATATATACTTTCACTGAAGTGAAAAATGTAGGGCAAATGTCACATATATACAAAAAAAATTAATTAATTAATTTACAATACATATAGTCCATATTTTATTTACATAAAAATAGTTCAAATTAATGAAACTATACATGGATATATAATATAATTTGTCAAAAGTTATAGAAAATATACACTACTATACAATATATATTACTTATATATGAGTTATACAGTAAATATACATTATGATACACAAATATACGCTGATTATACATGCGTATAC
This sequence comes from Solanum aculeatissimum, assembly GCA_038996855.1. NCBI lineage: Eukaryota > Viridiplantae > Streptophyta > Magnoliopsida > Solanales > Solanaceae > Solanum > Solanum aculeatissimum. Next base: position 1,201 of record JBCEWC010003678.1, read on the forward strand.
AACAAAAACTATTTTTTGTGTAATTTTTTTATTGAAGTGTCCCTCAGTGTAATTATTCCAAAAATAATGGATGTGTTGGGCTTTTCATTTAGTTTAAGTTTATGTTTATATAGAGTGAAATAAATGAGAAAACTACACTAAGTATCCAAAAAATGAATTGGTCTTGATTTTTTTTCCCTAATAAGAAAAGTGTTACAAAAATACTCATTTTTGAATTTTAAGTTGACCAAATTACTTTTCCGTCCTTTTCTTTCTTGCTAATGGGGCATAAGTAGGTATTGCTTCAAAGGCAAGAGTTATAGCGTAGCTCAAAACTTACACTGAGCACAATAGTGCAATATCTTGCCCATGGGGCATAAGTTTCTCTTGTTGTTGTCTCTAAGTCAAGTGGTTTAATGTATTTGATAAGTTATACTTACATTTAACAAGGTAAGATCTTGCCTATAAGGCAATTTTTTTAAAAAAAACTTATACAAATTGTTTGTTAGATCCATAATTAAAATAAAAATTTTATTTATTTTTTGATAAATGTCTTTTCAATAAATAAATCAAAGGCAAGAGTTATAATATGTTCAATAAGTTATACTTACATTCTATAAGCAGGTATTACCTCAAAGGCAAGAATTATAGTGCATCTCATAAATTATACTGAGCACAATAGTGTAACATTTTGCCCATGAGGCATACGTTACTCTTGTTGTTGTCTCTAAGTCAAGTGTTTTAGTGTTTCTAATAAGTTATACTTACATTCAGTAGTGTAAGATCTTGCATATAAGACAGAAGTTAATTTTATGAAATAATTGAGAGACAATTTTGTCTCAAAATAATTTTTTAAAGAAATTGGGAGCATTTTTGCAAAACCACCCTTATTGGAGATATTTTATCAACACCATCTTCTAAAAGAGATATTTGTGAATCTTACTCGAAATAAATTTTTCTTAAAGGACAAAGGGAGTGATTATGGAATTTTTCATTGCCTTGCAAAAAAGAAATCTCCAACAAGAATCTATGGGGAAACCACAACTTAAAGTAAATCAAATCGAAAACCACCAAAACCAAAAAAGGAATCATTCCCTTCTCATGTTTTTTCTTCTTAAAAAAAAAAAATCATCTTTGCCCTATATATAAGAGAATTTGAGAGTAGCATTACTTGAAACAATGCCATTGGTTAGAAGCATAAAGATATAAATTACTACTAATTCAGAAAAAAATACACTTAATGGAAAACAAATTAGCTGGATCAGTAGAAGGTCATTTTGAGCCATCTTATGAATGGCAGCATCAAGAAGGACTTGATCTTCTCTTGGTCCATCTCCCAGGTAATTAATAAAACTATACTACTATTATTTAATAGCTTAAAAGTATTAATAGATTTCTTGAAAATACTATTGCAAAATCTATATCCTTCAATTTATTTAGGGATAATTACGCTTCACTTTAAATAATTATAAAAAAATAAATAAAACCTTCGTTGTATAGGCATGTATAGTCAATGCATATTTGTGTATCATAATGTATATTTAGTGTATAACTCATGTATAAGTAATATAATAGTGTATACTTTTTGACAAATTATATTGTATAGTTTCGCTGTTTTGAGACTATTTTTTATATAAATAAAACATGAGCTATATTTATTGTAAATTAATTAGTTTTTTTTTTTGTATATATATGAAATTTCCCTTTTATTTATTCTTCTTTGCATTCAAGGATTCAAGGATAAAGAAGGATTGAAGGTACAAGTTAGCAATTGTGGAGTTGTGAGGATTTCAGGAGACCGTCAAGTAAACCAAACAAGATTAAATTTTTTCAAAGAGATTCAAGTAGGGAAGGATCATAACATAGATGAGATAAAGGCCAAATTTGAGAAGGGCGTTCTCAAAATTACACTGCCAAATAAAGTTACAGCTGAGAATACTAATGGAAGCTTTAATGAAGAATATGAACCAACAACAACATCAAATAGAAGATTCAGGAAATTCAAAAAGGTGGCCGTGAGTGTCGCCATTGTTGTGGTCGTAGTTTCTGCTCTTTCCGGATTCGCTTACTACATTTATAGGTCTACTATTGTTAAAGACTAATATAATCTAAATTCCTTCTATTTATATAAGAATATTATCATTAAGAATGTGGTTCGTAATATATTCCAATATTTTCATTGAATTTTCCTTATTTCTATTCCTACTCAATTTCTCTTGCACACGAGAGTCACATTTTTTGTTTATATAAATATGTACAATTTTAAGTGTTAAAAATGATTTAAATAATTGAAAACACACACTAAAACTAATTAATTACAAAGAGTGACATTGACTAAAAGAAAATTAATTAGAAAAATGGATGTCATACATGTTGATTAAACTGTTCAAGACTTGAAGTTGCTTGCAATATATTTAGTAGTATCAAAGAAAAAGTGGCAAGTCTCATGGCAGGACAAAGAAAGGAGGAGGGGCCAAAGAGAGGCCTCATACAGTCCAACTCATAAAGGGTCATTGACAAAAACAAGAAAAGAAATAATAATACTACTTCCACTTTGGAAAATTTAAAGAAGATTTGGGGCCTGCCAATGCCAGCTTTTATCATCCTTATTAAATATTAGTAATTTCTACTGTAGAGTATTAAACATATACCCCTCTGTCTTATCTTTATAAGCATGTTTGGGTATGATTGTTAGATTAAATTTTATGTGGGGCATATTGAGTAAAATTTATAAGTGGAGTCTGAAGAGGATAAATTGTACGTATACCTTATTGTTATCTCATAAAAATAAAGAGGACTGTTTCCGAAAAATTCTTATCTAAAAAATGACATGAATTTATATTCTTTTGAATTTGATAAAACCTTTGATAAAAATTATGATAACAATCTTGTCTTTATCTCTTTAAAAATTAAAAAATAACACATTGGATTAAGAGAGGGAAAAGCAAAAGATGGGGACTTAATTGTAATTTGATCCAAAATCCTACATAATCCTAATACAGTCAACATTGGAATCTTCAATAATTAGCAAAGCCTGAGTGATGAATGTCAAAGCCGTTATTTTAGGAAAAAAGCAGGGCATTTCATGAATTCTCTTCGAAATACAACTACAACAGTTACATTCTCCGCTGTCACATTCTTCTTCACTTCATCACATTTATTATTACTGCATTATATCTTCTCCTCTTCCTCCAAGCAAAACACAACGAGAAGCTGAGAGAGAGATTTTAAACACAATAATGCAGGTGAGTTCTCCATTTTCATGGCGGGATTTTCAATTTTCTTCTTCTTTTACTCTTATCTCTGTGAGTTGATTTTTTTTTTTGGCTGTATTTACTTTTAGGAGGTAAGAACAGTACGAGTAGGTAATGTATCAGATCTGGCAGCCGAGAGAGAGGTTCGCGAGTTCTTCTCCTTTTCTGGCGAGATTGAGCACATTGAGATTCGGCGGTCAGTAGCTTCACTTTTTCTGTGATGGTATTTGAGGTTTGAATAATATATATTTGAGCTTAATTGTTGCCTCTTTTTCACTGATTTTGGTGTGGGGTGCAGTGAACAAGGACAATCCAAGACTGCTTTCGTTACATTTAAAGATCCGAAAGCGCTTGAAATTGCCTTGTTGTTGTCGGTAATTTTCCTTCATTCTTCATACTTATTCTAACTTAGTAACTTCTAATCGATATTTGCATAATATCATCACGCTATTCCTACATCCTATGCACTCTGGTCTAGAATTACATAATCAGCTACAAGTAACTCTTTATAATTATATTTGTTTGTAGCTCAGGGAAAGCGTAAACAAACATGCTATAACCTGTTAAACTACACAGAAAGGACAATTTTCGTCAAAACAAGTATTAAATCCTTTTTATGTTGGTGCAGTAAATGATTTAGCAGCATTATAGGAAGACATCTGTTTTCTTTTGTTAATCGTTTATCTGATGGAGAAAAAGTACAGGTAGCTTTTACTTTTTAACATGAAATATAGGCTCAACTATACAGCATGTATTTCTCAGCACTTCTTTTGGGAATGGAAGAGTAAATATATTTTCCAACCATTACCTGTATTTTTTGGGGTTTTAGATAACCTGATAATATAATAAATCTTTTATATAATTTAAATCCTGATGAAATATAAGTGTCTATATATATTACATCCTCCCCTAATCTGCTTGTAGCTTTTGGCCGGTGACTGATGATGCATACTTGACAATGTTCCGAAATTGCTCGAGTTATTCAATACAGAGAATGAACAAATGATGCTCCTAACTTCAAATTATTTTGATATGCCATTGTTGTTTTAACTTTGAAGAATAATAAAGCACACGAAAAATGGTTTATTGTATACTCACTGCTCTACTGCTTTCTTGAATTGTTTGTTTGTGGAAAGTACCCTTCTGATTTTACTCATTTTGCAGGGAGCAACCATAGTGGATCAGATTGTAAATATTACTCAGGCAGAAGACTATGTTCTATCGTCTGAGACTCAGGCAAGTGTGCAAGTGTTATCTCTTTTCATATAATTGCAAAAAATGGTTATGAAACATAATAATTTAGGAATATCTATATTGACAATTCATGTAGTCTACTTATTGCTTCCAGGAAGTCAGGATAGTTGATAATGCTGTGAATGTGGCTGGAGAAAGTTCTTCTCCGCTTGCTGAGGTAATATAGTAAATAAAGTTATCCTTTGTCCGCAAGAACATAAAAACTGTTGTCCGACTGTCTCTATAGAGAGCTTTTAGATAAGGAAGTTTTTTGTGGTGTAGGATTCATGTACTATGATTTGCACTTCGGATGTACTTTGCAGGCATATATTTGTTTTCTACTGTGTACTTCTTGTTGGCTCTTTTCGGCTTTATAGTGATCTGCATTATTTTTATAATCTCTTAGATCACTTGTCTCCTTTAGCAGACCAAGCCTACTTCTCCTAGCAATGGAAGGTTGAACGGGAAAGTATATATCAGTAAAGCCCAAAATGTTGTCTCAAATGTGTTGGCAAAAGGTTCAGCTATCAGACAAGATGCAATGAATAAAGCCAAGGCATTCGATGAGAAGCATCAATTAAGAGCCACTGCCTCTGCCAGAGTCATTTCCTTTGACCGGAGAGTTGGGCTAACAGAAAAGCTTACCGTTGGAATTTCTGTTGTAAATGAGAAAGTTAAATCTGTTGATCAAAGGCTTCAAGTGTCAGATAAAACGATGGCTGCAGTTATGGCAGCAGAACGGAAATTGAATGATACAGGATCAGCAGTCAAATCAAGCAGGTCTGGATTCTTTAAAATGTCTATGCGATTCAAGTCTGCTTTTTAACAATGCAAGTTTTTCTGTACTTGTTGCTGCAGTTGGTTCTTAGGATTTCTAGAGTATATTACCTGATCTCTTTTGTCTCTTTGTCTGCTTCTATCTGTTGAGATAATCTCCTGAGAGAATCTTGTATGCTGTTGAGTGGCTATATGAGCTGAATTTACCATATACCTTGAAGAAAAGAAAGGAAGGGAAAGTTTTGAAGTTCTCTACTCTTGTTTGATTTGTTAAAAAAAGAGGAAAGAAAGCAAAAGGATGACCAATTTTCTCCTTGAGGCCACTAATTTAAACTGAGAGAAGGGAATAGCATATATTTTCCTTTCCTCGCAACATTCTGATCGGAGCAAAGAAAAGAAAGAAAATAGAGTCTTTTTTACATTCCATTCTTTGCCTCTTTATCATTTCCCTTCTGTAGTCGGCTTTACGCCCTAATGAACAGCTGAATTGGATTGCTTTATCATCAGTGTTGCGTAGAATGTGTCTTGTTGATTGGTCTTCTGAGAGAGAATTTGGCATTGGAATGTTTTTTCTTATTGAACAGCAGAATTGGATTGCTTTATGGTCAATGCAGTTGAACTGTGAATGACTTGCTGATTTGACATCTGAGAGAGCATTGGGCATTTAACCATTTTTTAAAAATATTTTCTAGTTTCCTCACGCTGTTTACTGCTATGTTTTATGCAATATCTAGTATGCGGCCTCACAACATCTCAAACAATTCTTAAATTGTCGCCTGCTACCATAATCAATAGCTTCCCATTGGATAATTAAAATGACTTCTTCAACTTTTAGGTTTTGCATTGCTTGAGCTACTAATCCACTTAAGTTGAAGTTGGAAATTAGGCATGTTGCTCCTCCTTGCTGGAGAAGGATTGGAATTCAAAAACTTTAAGTATTTTGAGGTGGCAAAAGCTTTATTTGATCTTTTTTAATGAACATCTTGCAATGCGTATGGCCACTCACTTCGCGTCCATTGTGCATTTTCCTCAATAAACGGAGAGAGACCAAGTATAGTGCATCTCCCAATTAAAGATGGAATGAGGGGGAGAACTACCTTGGTTTAAGATGGAATGTGTTTGGCCACTCACTTTGGTTTAAACACTTGTACTCTAGCAAGCAAGCACAAAGTATTCTTGTTATTATATTACTAAAGCTCCACATTTCTATTATTTTGCTGATCAGGTATGTTAATGCTGGAGCTGCCTGGCTGAATGGTGCTTTTACTAAAGTAGCTAAAGCAGGGCAAGTTGCTGGTACAAAAACGAGAGAAAAGTGGAATTTTGCATTGTCAAATTTGACAGCAAAGGTATGTTTTTCCTCCATTTATCTTTTCTCCCTTATGTATCTTTAAGTCTACTTCTGATTTTTGTGTATCAATTCATATTCATTATCCTATTTGGTATAGGTCATAAACAATTAGAAAAACAGATGAAAAGAAAAATTAAAACAATTAGAAAAACAGATGAAAAGAAAAATTATGATAGATGGGATGAAGAAAATGTGTACCTTCACCGAGACTCATGTTGTAATGATACTTATTGACTTTCCAAGCGCCAAAATTTCACATGCGTACACAATATTTTCTTTTGGGGATTCGTTACTGTTTGGCAAGGGGAATCAGAAACTAGATGCCTTGAGGTTACCTCAAAGCTCCTAGTAGATTCATCACCATTGTGGATATCACATTATGGATTGACATTTGTCCATCATTACTTTTGTCATTGCCTTCTTTCACTTGTTCTATGTAAATTTTGTGTGAAATAAAATTACATTATGTGGTCATTCTTGCAGTTACAAGGTTTGTGTCTAGTACTCTAACAATTTCAGGAACCTTAAAAGGAAAAGAGCACTCATTTGCAGGCTGTTTCTGCATTTGTGTTCCTACTAGAAGACAAATTTGAGATGACATCCATTTCAGCATACAGTAATGAGATTATATATGCTGTTATATATGTTCTGCATACAATAAGCCGACAGTAATGCAAATTTCAGCATACATATGCTTTTATGTATGTTCTCTTCAGTGCTCATGCCCCCTCTTTAATGAGATTATATGAACAAATGCCTGAACCAAAAGATGTTAGTATTGCTTTGGAAGCCGCTAACGTTATGACCAATAAAAAAGCAAAGAAAAACAAAACAAAGTGCAGGAAACCCGTCACTTGACTATTACACATGCCTCTTTCATGTAACCAGGAAGAAATGAGAGAACAATTAGACTCAATGCAGTTGGTAAAGAGCACGTTTCTTAGACAACCTAAATACTATTTCTTGGTAGGAATCTCTATTAGACTCAAAGCAGTTAGTAAGAGCACATTTCTTAGATAACCTAAATACTACTTCTTGGTAGGAATTTCTATCATAAGTATAACATTTTAAAATAATATTCTCACAAAATGCAATCCTGAAGAGTTGCACTATGTTGGATGACAAAGTGCTCCCCCGTCCCTCTGCCATTTTCTTTTTCTTCATTCTCTTTTTGTTGGTATATTTATAGCTAGTTCTACTGAAATACTGATACTGAAGTTCCGTCTTGCAGGATCCTTCTATTGTTGCCTAGATCATATATGAATGTATGTTGGAGTTGCTAAGCTGCCTCTTGTCAAATAGCTTGAGATTCCAATAACTATTTCCTTGCATATTCAGAAAAATTGGGATCCGGTATGCAGATTGCAGATCGTCTGCGGTCTGTCCCAAATTCAAGCAAGTTCTATCTGTGATGTAGATCTTTTCATGGTTTATTTTTCTTTCCATCTTATTGTGAAGTGGTGTGGTGAATACAACTATACGAGGTTGTGTAATTCTTTTTGCTTGTAAGCCTTTCACGTCACGATAGGTTAGGAGCTTGTATTGGTATCATATCTTTCTTGGTGAGGACGAATTTTATTAGAAAGATTTCAGATTTGATGTTTATATTACGATGATATCCAGCATATATTCAACTCTTAATTAGACTATTCCTGTTAATCATTTCAAGTTTTTGTTCAAACTAAAGAAGAAAAAAGAGCTTCCTACATACAATTATGAAGAAATGGAAAATTTACAAGAATAAACATTTTAAGACTAGGAATTACCAGAAATTTTTTATTTATCAAAATAACAAATAAATTATCAAAGTATATCACTTTTTCCTTTCTCAAGATCAATCAAATCAACTTATCATCCACATCAATTAATATCAACAAATACCTTTTGCCTATTTTGTAATTATGACTTGTTATTTTTGTGTAAATAAAAAAAAGTTGATAGGACATGTAATTTGATATATAAAAATGTATATTTATATTTTCTACGATATTATAATCATAAAATCAACTGTAAATGCTTTACAGTCAAGTGGTACCTGAGTGGGCTGGTTTGATTCCTACCATCCTTTTCACGCTTTCTATTTGTTAGAAAAATATAACTGCCAACAAAGGCGGTAGCAATTAATATTCAATAAAGGATACACTCATTACTTGTTGCCAAAAGACCCCGTAATATATTAGTACCACTATTTATCAAACTATACTTAAAAATAAAACAAGATATCTCTGTTATAAGATGTAGAATTTATTTGTACACCTTTTGTACAATACAATTTCACTAGGTTATCGAAATTGAATTAATTATAATAAAAAATTCTTTGGGTGGTAGCATGTGAACCGTAATTATCTATTTAGTACACGCATGCATGCAGCTTTGTATGTACACTGCAAATCATCCCATTGATTCATACATCTTTGATTTTCCTCCTCCTCCTCCCAGCCATCTCCTCACTCCTCCCCCACCCCCACCCTCCTTGCAAAACCAAATAGAAAAAAAAAATCCCAATTTTTATATTCATTGGTTTCTGTGGACCAGTTGGATCATTCTCCTTTTGTTGAAGATTTTTCTTTATACATTGTTGATCATGGTACGAAGAACAAAAACAAGTCTGGATAATTATGTTCGAGAAAGGTTGAGATTTTGATTCTCTGAGCAATATATATATTTCTTATATATGTTTTGATGGGGAATAGAAGCTCCGGACCCAGTTCGAACAAAGATTCAGCAGATTCATCAAAGACGGATGGAAAAGGCTCTGATTCTAATAATATTCAGAACACCCCTCCTCCACATCTTCAGATACCTGGAGATCAGGATGACAAATCAAGAAATTACCAAAAGGACAACGACAACGACAATGACACTGTTGTTGAGGATGTGAAAAGGAACAAGTCTAGTAATCTTAAGAGAGTAATGAGTGTAGGCCTCCAAGTTAATACTGTTTTGGGACGGAAAACCGGCAATTTGAAAGAAATTTATACGTTAGGAAGGAAATTAGGACAAGGGCAATTTGGGACAACCTTTTTGTGTGTGGACAAAGCTCAAGGAAAGGAATTTGCATGTAAGTCAATTGTTAAAAGGAAGTTGACAACTGAAGAAGATGTGGAGGATGTAAGGAGGGAGGTTCAGATAATGCACCACTTGGCAGGCCACCCTAGTGTTGTACAGATTGTTGGGGCTTATGAGGATGCTGTTGCTGTTCATGTTGTAATGGAGCTTTGCGCTGGTGGGGAGCTTTTCGATAGGATTATAAAGAGGGGGCATTATACAGAGAAGAAAGCTGCTGAACTTGCAAGAGTAATAGTAGGTGTTGTGGAAGCCTGTCATTCACTCGGTGTGATGCATAGGGACCTCAAACCTGAGAACTTCCTTTTTGTCAATGAGAAAGAGGAGTCGTCATTGAAGACCATCGACTTTGGCTTATCTGTCTTCTTTAGACCAGGTACATATAATAATTGTGGAACTCAAATTCATGTGTGCATTAACTACCTGCATATCATTTGTTAGATCCAATAGACACATACGCAGAGCTTTAGTTAAGTTATAATTTTGCACCAGGTGAAACCTTCACGGATGTAGTTGGAAGCCCTTACTATGTAGCACCAGAAGTCCTGCGGAAGCGTTATGGTCCAGAATGTGATATTTGGAGTGCTGGAGTAATTATTTATATACTTCTTAGCGGTGTGCCTCCATTTTGGGATGGTGAGATTTTGTTTCTATAATTCTCAGCTACCATGATATTGACCATGATGCCTAATGCAAGTTGATGTTTTTCTATCAGAAACGGAGCAAGGAATATTTGAACAGATTGTGAAAGGGGAACTTGACTTAGCATCTAAACCTTGGCCAGCTGTATCAGAAAGTGCCAAAGATCTAGTCAGAAAAATGCTTGTGAGAGATCCCAAAAAGCGGCTGACAGCTCATGAAGTTCTCTGTAAGATCTAAGTCCAATCTTTTAGGATCTTGACAGCAGTCACAGCTTAGTAGCTTTTTCTCATTGTAGCATCCACTGTACTGGAGAATAAGATGTAGGCGACTCGCATGAGATAGAAACTAGAGTGAATTAATGAACCTCAATATTACTTGTACACTGCAAAACATAAAGAAGAATGATGGACTGGAAGAGCAATTCGTCTCAAGTTAACGTTTGAGAACCTTTGTTTTTTAGTGTGGATTTTTGCCAAATTGTTGACAGGTTGAGACTCATTAGTAGAAGTCCTATACTCCTAACAACCGTATCTGTATCATTGGTTAAAAAATTGTGAAATATGAGGAAGATTCTGGACTTCTACTTTGGGCTTTTGTGATGAATAGGTTAACAGAGATTCTGACCTTTTATTTGAGCTTCTTTGACGGATCGCTTAACAGAGACTATGATATATATAGGGAAAATGTAATTGTAAAAGCATTCATAAATTGATAGAAACTCAACAGCTAACTCGTCAGGGGTCTGAAGAAGTTCATTTGTCCGTCTTTATATCTGATTAAGAGTTCATTTGGATTCGCTCTGACGTGAAGGTGAAACTGTTTATTGTCTATTTCAGGTCACCCATGGGTCCGTGTAGGTGGAGTTGCTCCAGATAAGCCTCTTGATTCTGCTGTTCTTTCTCGTCTCAATCAATTCTCTGCAATGAATAAATTAAAGAAGATAGCAATCAGAGTAAGTTGTTTCAATTCTTGACAAGTTTGATCACTGGTCTTAGTACAGTAGCAGTATTTATTTATTTTGACAATAGAGAATCTCGACTAGAAACAATGTGAAAACTATATCTTTCCAAATGGAAAGTGGCAAGGCTATCTTCTAGTAATTCTCCATTTCTCCTAAGTGATTTTAAAATAAGGAGCAGGAAAAGGATATCCTTGCATGTTACTGTTATCAACTAATACTATTTTTATTATTTTGCTTGACCAAGTACAGCTGTTTTGTTTAGGTTATTGCTGAAAATCTGTCTGGAGAGGAAATTGCAGGATTGAAGCAAATGTTCAAAATGATAGACGCAGATAACAGTGGACACATAACGCTGGAGGAACTGAAAAAAGGTTTAGAAAAAGTTGGTTCCAAACTTAAGGATTCAGAAATAAACAGTTTAATGCAAGCGGTATGTAAAAGTTTCTCCTCCATTTTTTGTTTTGGTTTGGCTTTAACTTTTTGTGTTAGATATCTTTCCTACTAGCTTTGACTCAGTACAACCTTTTTTTTCCAAGACATACCCAAAACCAAATCCAAACAATCACAATCGTTTTCTGGTAATAAAGCAAGACCAGAACAAAACAAAGCTGTTTTCATTCAATGGCACGGTAGCATCAGAAATATTGATCTCTTAGTTCCATTGCCTAATGAAATTAGCAAAATCATACATATTAGTATTGATTCAAGAACCCCAAACTTTTTATTAGAGGTCCAACCATATATAAATCCCTTATGCAGTTGCAAAGGCCCAAATTAAGAAAGGTTCCTCTAACACAGAGAACCATGCCTTTGCCCATTAGGACCAGATTACTGGTAATAGAAACAAGAGTCTCTACTGTGAATGTTTTAGAAACTTAGACTAAGAGTACTACCAGAAAAGTCATGGTTGCTCAAAAGAAGCAAAAGGCTTGATATTCTCTGTTTTGTTAAATCTTTTGGACATATGTAGCCTTTTGGGTTAGTTATGTGAGATGTTTCTTGCTTTTCTGTCTTGGTACTTGCTACAGTCTTCAACTGGAACAATCATATCTCGTTAAGAATAGAGCATCAAGTCTGATCCTTATTTAATAACCTTCTCCATGGAAAAATGCAGGCAGATATGGATAATAGTGGTACCATTGACTATGGTGAGTTTATCGCTGCTATGCTCCATCTAAACAAAGTCCAGAAGGAGGATCACATGTATGCTGCTTTTTCATATTTTGATCAAGATGGTAGTGGATATATCACACAAGAAGAGCTCCAACAGGCTTGTGAGAAGTTTGGTTTGACCAATATTCCCATGGAAGAACTTATGTGTGAAGTTGATCAAGATAATGTATACTTGTCATTCTAATCAAAATTTTATTTCTCATATCATGAAAATACATAGCATGCATGATTAATGGTAGGAACATAAATAAGAACATGATCATAGTACTGAGAATGAAGAATGATCAAACTTCAAACTAATTAGCTTCGTATACTTATTCTCTCTTCAGGATGGGCGCATTGACTACAACGAATTTGTAGCGATGATGCAAGATACTGGTTTTGGTAAGAATGGTAACAAGAGAGTGTGAGCATTGGCATCCCAGAGGCCTTAGAATCTGGTAAAACTTGATATCAATCCTACCATATTGGTTCCTTTAGTATCATCATTTACATAACGTATACTTGTTTGCATAAATCTGTAAAAATTACAGCTAATTCTTGTGTTCCATCTTCTTTTTTTCCCAGTGTTCCATCTTATATATTTTTTAACTGATCAATTTCTTTCAATCTATAAATCAATGTTAATAATTCTGTGCATCTTAATTTTAGGCTTGCTTGGCCCTTTGATCACAAAATTACTGCAGATACCGTGGAAGCAGATTAGAACTCTGAGGTTCCCTTGTTTCATTCAATCTCCTGTGTTACTGGTTTGAATAAAAAATGCATCAGTGTCCTACGTCCAAGTCCAATGCTATTCTTCCTACCTTTTGGCCTAGTCATAATATCATTCCTGTGCCCTCGTTTCACCCTATTAGATGATTTTGATGTGTACTACATTCATTTTGATGTAGACTACATTTTTCTCTTGGTAACACAAATTTATTAACATTTTGGATTGTCTTCTTCTCTTGTTAAAATTTCATCAAAGTAATGAGTAGTGGCTTCTCTGTTTTGTAACTGCTGATATATCATGGTGTTGTGTTATTATATCTTCTCTGCACTGCCATACCAGCTTTGTCAAAGCTTTAAATTTTCTGTTATTTTAAAAGCTTATTAGACACTCTTGCAGTTAGCAGCGTATATGAAGGTCACAAGGGTCATAAATATGACGAGAATCGACTTCTCTGTAATGTAATAGCGAATGCAGAGCTGAGTTGAAAAACAGATGAAAGAGAGAAAAAAATCCACTATGGCATCCAAAGTTTGCCACTTCATTATTTTCTCCAATTAAATGCAAAGACCATTTTGAAATGGCTTGCACATCAGTATGATTCGAGCTTATTTTCCAGTGTTGAAATTTCTTTGGTTCTTTCCAGGAGCAGTAGAGTGATCAATAAGTTACTACTTAATATCACAAATTTAAACCAACTAAATAAATTTTACCCATTTAGATCATCTTTCATCTTTTCCGCGTTAATCATGTATTGGAAGTTGGCTGGAAATATGCAAAAAGAAACAAGTCGAATCTCTTACTGAGATATAATTTTTCATTCTTTGTTTCCACCATATCACGATTCTTCAATCTAAAAACATTGTATCATCTTCCAGCCAACATAAAACACTCCGATGTGCCTAAAGAAGTGAAACAGAGCAACCTTATTACAAGCCTACATCTTTTTCATAATAAAGAAAGGTATGGACAACAAATTTCCTAAAAAGTACGAGTCTATCTGCATCTCGTGCAAGGATGCCGACAAACAAAGTAATTGATTGTATATCCTCCTTTTTATTCCTCTCCAGATGAGAAGATAATGTAACACAACAATAGTGGCAAATCTGCAATCTGAATACTGCCAAAAGTAGTTACAGCTCAAATGTTCAAAAGGTCAAGGAGCAAACACAACTTTTATATCAAGAAACCTATGCAAGCATTTCAAATTCAAGGTTGCAATGAGTAAAGATAATTGCTATTCAAGGAACTTGTACAGGCATTTGTTGGCTCTTGAATTTTCATGTGAATATTTTAATTCTCTGAATCTCCATCCACCAAATTAACTTGAGGATGACTAAGAGATGGGCCGAGAACTGTACGTGGCTTTCACACTCTGGACAAGAATCATCACACCAGATATCTAACAACTACAGCAAAAAGTGTTATTTACAGACCAAGCCTCTTGGGTCGTAAATAAGTAGTTGATCCCTTCTTCAAACCAGGCATTGAAACCTGTTGTAGTTCTTTTGCTCTCTTTTCCTTCTCCTTCTCCTTGTGTCGTCTCTCAGCTTCAGCCTGTACCGTCCTCAACTTCTCCATTTCTTCCTCCATGGCAGTTTTCTCCTCTTTCTGCTTCTTTTTATGTTCCAGCATTGATGTGTCAGACTCTTTCACGGAGAAAAACATTGGTCCCAGTTCAGCCAGCCAGTGAGGCTCCACAGCTGTCACGCACTGCATGTACTCCTTTGATGTCAATATTAGCTCATGATAAACCACGTAATCGGGAGTGTAACCCAATCCATAAAGAGCACTAGTGGGATGAAGGTGGCACGGCATTCCATTCCTGCAATTAACATATTCCCCAACACCCTTCAACCTAGCTGCATTATGGAAGTAGGCAGAGCAGATGGCTTTCCTTACAACATCCCAATCAGGACCACAGGAAGTGAGTGGAATTTTAAGCGTCTTGAGGATATCCAGCAATTGAGACCTTACTTCCCTAGCCTTGCGCAGACCTTTAACCTGTAAAAAGTGGTCATTACACCAGTCCCCCCTGTATTGATTAGCTTTCCATTGCTGGTAAACATTAAGCAGAGTAAGGTGATCAGATTCTGGCACAAAAAACTTTTCCCTAGCAGCATCACTTTCTTCTGCCCTATCTTTGGGTCTAAAGAAAACTGAAGGCACTGAAAGCATAGAAACAATAGTCAGAACCTCATTTAAGCATTCTAGTTGTTCTCCCATCAAGAGCATTTTGGCAAGGGGAGGATCCAATGGGAACTCCACCATTTTCCAGCCAAGGCTTGTCAAATCCCCAACATTGTTAAGTGCACCTAATACCCACAACTGATACATGGAGTTGAGGATGTTATCCTGAGGAGGTGGGTCCATAAAATCAAAATCCAACAGGTTCTGAATTTTGAGAGACTTGAGCAGCAAAACCACATTCCCAAGATTTGTCCGTTGAATCTCTGGCACAGGGCTTTGCAGCATTTCATTTTCATATGCATTCTCAGTATAAAGCCGGTAACAAGTCCCTGGGCCAGTTCTACCAGCTCGACCAGCACGCTGGTCAGCTGCAGCTCGACTAATAGGGAACACTTGCAGAGCATCCATACCCATACGAGGATTGTAAACTTTCATTTTACCATAGCCTGTATCAATGACGTAGTAAATTCCATCGACAGTCAAGGATGTTTCAGCAATATTTGTAGCAACAATGCATTTTCGAGCCCCATCTTCAGCTTTCTGGAATATTTTTGCTTGCAAATCAGCGGGCAGTTGAGAGTATATAGGAAGAATTAATAGATTGGGTACTGCTTGCTTTGTTGAAGAGGTAAGCTGTTCCATCCGCTCTGAAAGTGCATAACAGGTAGCTTCAATCTCATCCTGACCAGTCATGAAGATGAGTATATCACCCGGTGCACTAGTAATATGGATGGTCATGGCTTGCTTAACTGCAGCTTCGACATAATCTTCGCATGGGGTTTTACTATACAATTTATTAACTGGAAAGGTTCTTCCAGGTATGTCAAATATTGGTACACTGCAATAAAAAGACACGGGGTTATGTGAAGTGGAAAGTAGACAGAAAGCCAACACATACGATTTCCTCGTTCAGCTATCCAATAGAAAAACCTACCTCCCAAAGAAGTTAGAGAATTTCTGGGCATTTAGAGTGGCAGAAGTGACAATAAGCTTAAAATCACGTCGCCTAGCCACAACTTTTTTAAGAATTCCAAAAAGGACATCAGTGTTAAGTGATCTCTCATGGGCCTCATCCATTACAATTACACTGCAAAAAAGAGATATTGAGCGACTGCAATGCATAAAGAAACAGAAACATGATCCAGGAAATCAAAATACAAAATGCTCATGAAAGCATATAAAGAGTGGAACAATACCGATATTTTTCAAGATCAGGATCTTTGAGTGTTTCCCTTAGAAGAACACCATCAGTCATGTACTGCACGAGGAAATATACATATATTCAGCTCACACCAACTAATAAGTGAGCCAAGGTACTCACCTTGAAATCTTCCAATTGCATAAATTACATAACATACAATTACGAGGTGAGAGTATACTCTCCTCTCATATGGTCAAAAGACTAACCTTGATTATAGTACTTGGTCCAGTGACATCTTCAAAACGAATGGCATATCCAACTTTATCACCAAGCTCGGTTTCCATTTCTTCACTGACTCTTTTTGCAACACTCATGGCTGCCACACGCCTGGGTTGGGTGCAACCAACAATCCCATTAATTGTATAGCCATCTTCATGAAGGTACTGCATGTAATTACAGATACACATACAAATAAGAGCCAGGACCATATAAAAAATTCAACAGATTCCAGTTCAGATTTAAAAAGATGATTTAGAAAAAAGAAAACACTAATCTAAGCAAACCTGGGTTAGCTGCGTTGTCTTTCCAGAACCAGTTTCCCCAACAACTACTACCACCTGGTTTTCACGAACCACCTGTTCCAAAAAGGAAAACCAAAAAAATCATTCAACAATTTGAAAAAATAAAGTGGTCCCTAAAGGGTATGGCCTAGGGATCAGTGAAGTGGGTTGAAAACCATGAGGTCTTAGGTTCAAAACCCAATGGAGACAAAAACACAATGTGATTTCTTCCTATTCATCCAAGCTTTAGTGAATAGAGTTACTTAGTACTTGTGTTGGTAGGAGGTAGCAAGTACCCTGTGGAATTAGATGGCCTGAACACCATGGGTATTTAAAAAAATACCATAGAGAGTGAACTTTGTTTTCACCTGTTGAATTTATACCAAGGGAAGGACATAAATAGACTTTTAAGAAAACAGCTTAGCATCTAATTTTTATGCAGAGCTTCAAGTCCTAATTACGGGTCCTCAGTTCAGTTATATCGCCTAACTGATTCCCAATGACGTTCAAAGCAAAAGTTTCTAGATAGGTGTTAAGCTGCATAACAGATATAGTAACTCATCATTCAATAAACTCCCCAGTACCAGAATGAGAAATGGTCAAACCTGCAATAAGTCATCTCTCACAGAAAAGATGGGCAGATACTGCCTTTGCTGTAAAAGTGTGTTTGATAATGCAAAATCACTGACAGCTTCCCCTTTCTTCAAGTGCTGTGAGAATCTAGCTTCTCCTTTAAAATCAACCTCACCATCCTCGCCCACTGTAGCAGTATCTGCATCAACCTAGCATAAGGTGAAAGGGAACGTCAGATCCATATTGTCTACAACCTGAAACATACCAGATTAACACAGTATGTTCAATTTGATGGAAAACATAAGGTACCTGCTCTGCAGTCTTCTCCACACCAAGGATATCCCCGAGTTTTGAGCCAGCTAGCTCCCAAAATCTTTGACGAGACTTGTGCATGTTTTGTTTTTCACGTATTTCCCGAACTAGAACTGAACCTTTACGTGAAATTATCGCCATATCTGATGTTGGGTCCTTTATTGGCATTATCGGCTCAGCTTGCTTGGTGAAAACAATTCTCCCATCCAAAAAGGGGGGCTTTGTATCTGTCAAAATAAGCCAATAAATGGTAAGATATCCAAACAAAAGATAGAGCAAATATTTTTGACAAGCCAGAATAAATTTATCAACTGGGGAGATGTATCAGAGAGATGTACCGTGAACTAGAAGAATAACCTTCCGTTCATCCTCATCATCAAACTCCGTCTGCACCTCGGTACCTCTAACAGCTCCAGATCTTAAAAGCTGGCGATCCTCCCACTGAGCATTGTCTGCAGTGAGCTGTGATAACCTTTTACTTTGAGCAAGTGACATTTTGCTTCCATCTCTACGAACCTGTTACAAGTGGCAGGGAAAGAGAGAAAGGTAACGTCAATGACAGACCATACATGCATTGCATGTGTGTGCATTATATATAACTAATCCTTAACTACACAGTATAGTTAAGTTTGATACGATACAAAAGTTCTTAATATTATGCTAACCCTCGAAGAACAGACTTATCTCATCAGGAAAGGTCCAAGAAGTTCTTGACATTAAATTAAAATGATATCTTGTCTTAGCCAGTGAATCTCTGTATTCTCTCCAATGGTCATTTTAGCTTAGTTTCTCAGATCTTACATGTAGAAGAATCAGCTCCTCAGCTAAAAGAAGATCAACTACTTTGATCTCATAATTCTCTATAATTTTCTGAACTTCAAACCCTTCGGGGTGGCCAAGTGGTTTGGCTTGAAACATCCATGTTGGAGGTCTCAAATTCGAAACCCTTTGCCAGCGAAAGCAAGGGGCTCGCCTTCAGGGTCGAACTCGTCGCACCGGGCTTAACTAGTGCGGGTTACCTCTCCTATATAGTTTGCGAGCTATTGCATAGGAGCGGGAGTTTACCCTGTGCGCACCCAAAGGGTAGCGGTTGCGGGTTCCCCTTGTCATAAAAAAAGTAATTTCCTGAACTTCAACCCAAGTTTTGAAGTTCTGTAATGAAAAACAACATGTTCTAATTTGAATGCCATTCAAATGTTCAATTCATTTTTCTTTAATCGAAAGCAACAATATTATGTAGACGGTGGCACCAAAGACGTACAAAATACATTTGGATATATGAAATGTAGGCACACCATGGAAAGAAAGAAAAATACAGCACTTTCAGTTTAGGGCCAAAAGGGTAATATTTGTTCCATCCCTTCTCTGTCCAAACGTCTTTGTGGCCTCTCTCAGATGTTCAACAATGGTCTAAAATAGAATGATACAATATACATATCTAAAAGAGACAACATGTCTACACAAAAGGAATTCAATCAGTAGGTAAGCACAATGTCTAATCACAATAGTGAGAAAAACATGCTCAAGCGTCAAATGTAAGCTAAACCATTAACCATCAAGTAAGTTTTCTAATCAGCTGAAACCACCAGACATTCACATTGCTACAACTTCCACAAGTCCCAGTAACACCCGTGAGTTTGCTACTTCTCCCACAAACATTTAAATGCGAACATATGCCAAAATCATGATTTAGGGCTTTGTGTACTCTCTGTGCTTACCAGTTTTTTGGCCAATTCAACCTCTTTCTTCTGGAAAGATGCCTCATCACCTAGAAATGCTGATGAACCATCCCCATCAAACACTGTACTACCTTCTTCGCGGTCATACCTGCACAATGGAAGTGATTATTGGCTCTACCAAAAATAACAACACTGGTTATTAAAAAGAAAAATACATAGTAAGCACGCATAATACTGCAGATACTGTAAAATGTCAAGACAATTACCAGGCACGATCAGAATTATACTCCATCTCTAAATGCATACTTTCAGTAATCTCTTGATTTTGATCTTCAGAGATGCCGTTTGGATCATCTCTTCCATCCTAGATGCAAGTAACACACAGGTAAAAAAAGCCCTTCTTTGAATATTCAAATAAACCCCACACCCACACCCGCAGGAAAAAGGGAAATAAGGAAGATGGAAGTCTGAGTAAAGCAGTACCTCATACAGAGAACTTCTTGTAGAAGACATATTATCACTGGATTTTGCACCATATCTGGAACTTGAAGATCTTACTGATGACCCAGATGCTCTTATTGGAGTAGGAGAAGGAGCTACACTGTCCCACGGAGAAGCAGCTCCTGCAAGTATGAAGGTTTCTCATTAATGATGTGCTGACAAAAATTTTACAGAACAATGCCAGTGTTAGAATTCAGAGACACCATACCAGAAGAATGAGGAGTATAATCCCCATGCCATGGGGAAACAAGTCGAGAATCCGGTGAAGCACCGAGAAACTTTGGTGATGGTGAAGGCTCATAACGCCTGCTAATACTACTGGAACGATTATCACGACGAGGGGTATCTTGCCACTCCCATCTACCATCATCCCATTCCGATCTTCCTTGAAAGATTACACAATTTGCCAGATCAATTCAAATGCTTTATGAAATGTCACAAAATTATTGTGATGAGATACTCAGCCACAAGGAAGTAGCCATTGACTAACCCAACAGTGCCCAATTATAACATGCTCCAATGCACATTCCTATTCTATATGTCGATTCAGATGACTTTAAAGCCACCAGCTCTAAAAGAAAGATGTAATGCACATGCATGCAAAATTCAAGAACACACTTATTTGGACAGGAGGGCTCATTCGAGTGAAAAGTAGTTGACACCACTGCGACTCCATCCGGCACCAAAACGAGAATAGGTACATTGTGATAACATATACATTTTAGTGCACATACTGACATGTTTAGATGCTACCCACTTGTTTTTTATTTCGAAAATCAGAACCAAAAATACCAGGCATTGATAAATGAAGATGTAATGTTTACCAGGAGTCCTGAAACCTTCATATCTACTTCTTTTTCTTCCATCGTCCCCATCATATTCTCTTTCATAACCATGTGATGAATCCCTATAGCGGTTCTCTTCCCTGCTGGTTCTTCTCTCTCTCCTTCTCCTTTCCCTGCTTTCACTTCTGTAATTATCCCTGTATTTACTTCCATCCCTTTCACGGTCAACTGACTCGCTCCTAGATATCATAGAACGTAAACTCCCAGAAGATGCAACTGGAACCTTGAATTAGATATAAGTCAGTGCCACATTGATGTCTCCAGAAATAAAGTAACAGACATTGAGTTACATTAAAGAACACAATAGTCCATCTAGTTCAAGAAACGAAAGCATATGATAGAATTTACCAGTAAACATTAAAGCAGCAGGACACATGCACCGAGGAATGGGTTTTCAACAAGCCATACAGAGATTTAAGATCCTAAATATCAAGAAAGAAGTGGAGAGCTCTTAAAGGTACCAATTTGTAAAATCCAAGCAGAACCACCTAACCGATTTTAGTGGATACAAAAGCAACGGGAGAAGAGTAAAACAGTGAAACAAACTTCAAATGATTCAATAAGTAATACTCCCCCCGTTTAAAAAAGAATGACCTACTTTCTATTTTAGCCTGTTTTTAAGAAAATGACCTTTGCTTTTTTGGCAACATTTTCATTTCAACTTTCCACATGGCATGTTTAAGGCCACAAGATTAAAGCGCATTTTGGTACTGTTAGAATAGAAATAGGAACAAGAATAATATATACAATCCTATTTAGAATAGGATTAGGAATATGAAAAGTATATAGAATCCTACTTGGAAAAGGATTATATTATAGTATCCTAGTTGGAAAAGGAGTCTAATATAGTATCTATAAATGGGGTTTCAATGTAATAATGTAGAGACAACAAGTCAACAATATTCTTCTCCAATATTTCTCACATGGTATCAAAGCTTCTACGGTCCTGGTAGAAAATCAAAGAGTTGTCGTTGCCGGCGGGCGGCTATGACCCATATATGTCGCCCATCTGGCCAATGATTGTAGCAAAAGTTGGGTCACCAAGTATCTTTCGGGTGACTATTTTCTTATATCTGATTTGTGTAGCACCGTGCATCTTTCCGGTGACTACTTTCTCATATCTGATTTGTGTAGCACCGTGCCATCTTTCCCGTGACTACGTTTTTCATATTTGATTTTCGTAGCAGCGTGCCATCTTTTCGATGACTACTTTTTTCATATTCAATTTGTGTAGCACTGTGCCATCTTTCCGGTGACTACTTTCTTATTTTTGTTGGGTTGTGCCATCATTCCGACCCTATACAACCCTACCTATATAATTTCTATTTTCCAGTAGGGTCATGCCATCATTCTGACCCTACCCATATAATTTTTACTCAGTAGGGTCGTGTCATCATTCCGACCCTACCCATATAATTTTATTTCTTAATTTGTGATCACTTTCAGCCATTAAATCTAATAATTCGGCGTATGAGCAAGTTTCAACCAGTTTTAAAGTGACCTTCTTGGGAAATTTCGAGATGATCCATATTGTCATTCTTCGTTGACCTTTTAATCAGTTGAACATTAAAAATGCTTTTCTTCATGATGATCTCAGGGAAGAAATCTATATGGAGCAACCACCTGATTTTGTTGCTCAGGGGGAGTCTTGGTAGCCTTGTATATCAATTAAGTAAGTCATTCTATGGTATGAAGTAGTCTTCTGAGTTTGGTTTGGGAAGTTTAACATTGCAATTCAGGAACTTATTACTTTGTGTCTTATCGACATTATGCATCAAATTTAGTATTTCATGAGAAGGCCAAGTACATTGATATTGACTGACATTATGCATCAAATTCAGTATTTCATGAGAAGACTAAACACATTGAGATTGATTGTCAATTTTGTGAAGTCGGGTGATCAGCTTACAGATATCTTGTCAAGCTCTTCATCGGTCCTTGTATTAATTACATTTGTAGCAAGCTAGGTACATATGACTTGTATGCACCAGTTTGAGGGGGAGTGTTAGAATAGAAATAGGAACAAGAATAATATATACAATCCTATTTAGAATAGGATTAGGAATATGAAAAGTATATAGAATCTTACTTGGAAAAGGATTATATTATAGTATCCTAGTTGGAAAAAGAGTCTAATATAGTATCTATAAATAAGGTTTCAATGTAATAATGTAGAGACAACAATTCAACAATATTCTTCTCCAATATTTCTCACAGGTAAATTAAACACAACTTTAATTTACAACCACAAAATCAAAAAGTCTTCTTTATTTTCTTAAACTTCATGCCAAGTCAACCTAGGTCATTCTTTTTTAAATAGAGGGAGCACATTTTTTTATAGAAACTGGCAATTTGTATTCCTTCTGCTTTTGGGGCTAATATATTTGAGTTAAAGGTCTTCCGAAAACAACTTCTCTATCTCTATGAAGTAGTGGTATGGTTTGCGTACATTTTACCCTCCCCATACCTCACTTGTGGGACTTCACTGGGTATGTTATTGTTGTTGTTGGTGGTGGTGGTGGTGGTAATTTGTATTCCTCAACATTAAGCGCTATGCTGGCCACCTCCAAAAATTAGATAGAGAAGGAAGAAAAAAAAAAGCAATACTTACAAAGAACCTATGAAATCCACTAATTGTATTTTTTATTTTATATTTTGTTCTTTACACCAAAAACCTAAGTAATTAATTAATTTCCATTTAATCTTCTGTATTGAGTATTATTTTCCTTTAAAAATCCTCTGATTTCTTTCCTTCCAAACATTCCACCAAATACAAGCCGGTATCGCCCTCCACCACTTCTTTTGACTCTTGCTGCCACCCCTTCTGATCCAACTATTCAACAAGTCTGATGTTTGTTCTGGCATACACTAGTTTTGGCTAGCTAAACTGAAGAATAAAGCCCACACTTGTGTTGTTACTTGGCAATGCAAAAATAAGTGTTTGTTGGTTTGCCTCTATACATAGTAAGCATCTAGAGGCTATGTTGATGCCCCTTTTCTATAATGCTTCATGAGTCAAACATGCTCTCCTAGCTACCAACCAGACAAAACACTTCACTTTAGCGGGAGCCACACTCTTCCAAACACCACTCCATGGCCCTGTCATCCTTCCTTCAGTTATGGATAAACCCCACTTATACAATCTACTGACAAAGAATCTTCCATCTGGATTTTGTCTCCATAATAATCTGTGTTTCCAAATTAGTACCTGGAAAGCCTTTAGTTCAATTACCCCTTCTATCTCCCAATCATTTAACAACCTTCTAAATACCAAATTCCAATCTTGTTAAGACCACAACTCGTTGATTTTGCTATCCGGATGCACACTGATAGAATAAAGTCCAGGAAACAAATTTTGAAGAGATCCTTGACCAATCCAGTCTTATTTCCAATATAAAACCTTATCCCCCCTCCAAACTTTAACTTTTGTATTAACTTGTCGAACCGGTCAAAAACTTTTGATAGTCCTCCAAACTCCAACTCCATAAGTGGTTGTTACTTCAACTAAACACCATTGCCCTTCTTGGTCAAATTTGTGTTGTATCACCTCTCTCCATAGTGCATGCTCCTCTTGATTGTACCTCCACAGCCACTTTCTTAGCAGACTTTTGTCCTGTAACTTGAGCTTCCTTACTCCCAAACCCCCATAATTCTTACCTTGTTGAACTTCTGCCCATTTTACCAAATTAAAACTTTTCTCAATTTTATTTCCTTGCCAAAGGAAATTCCTTCTCAAAGCATCTAGAATTTTAATCACCTCACTAGGCATAGGAAAATGGGACATCACATAAGTTGGTAGAGAATCTAGCATAGAGTTTATCAAAGTGACTCCATCTCCCAATGAAAGGTATTGAGACTTCCAAATGCCAACTTACTCACAGTTTTCTCAATAATTCTATCCCAACTAGTAATTGCTTTATGTTTTGCCCCCAATGGCATGCCTAGATAGACTGTTGGTAGCTTCTCTACCTTGCACCTCAAGATGTTACAGCTACATCTTGCATACGAGACGCTCTCATGAAACTCATGCTGTACTTTCTTAATGAACTCCTCATCAAAAATAATGGTTGGTAATTTGCAACCATTTACTTCGATGCCATTGTTATTTCATTTATATTGAACGATAAAGATGGACGAGCAATAAATGTGCATTCATATGTAGTTAATACAAAATAGCTTAGGCCAACTTTATGATTAGTAAAAAGGACAACTTTATGCTACAACTTTGACAATTAACAATGATATTCCATGGTACTGAAAAGGACACAGATTTGCTTCAAAGTTACTGTCAACATATTGCTGAATATCAAGCTTAGACTCCAGCTAATAAAGATACCAGCTCCTCAAAGTTTCTAGTTCAGAATGTAACCTTCTTTCATCTCACTTAAGTTATTCTTCTTGATGCAATATGCAAA
Source organism: Solanum aculeatissimum (assembly GCA_038996855.1). Lineage (NCBI taxonomy): Eukaryota > Viridiplantae > Streptophyta > Magnoliopsida > Solanales > Solanaceae > Solanum > Solanum aculeatissimum. The sequence goes on from JBCEWC010003678.1 coordinate 26,565, forward strand.
GATATCAAATGGTAAGAGGAAGACTTAAACCCCGCAGAACTCCTCTCCCTATATTGGTCAAGCAATTGAAACACACAAACGCACACACAAAAAAGGAAAGGAAACTAGAAACTTCCAAGATAAGAAACTGAAGGTACTACAGAAAAGCAATTCAACAATATCAAGCTTCAAAACTTGAAAATAAAAGGAAATAAGTCAAAGCAAGTGTACTAATAAGCAATGTACCTCTGTGTTCTCATTCCAGTGAGGCCTCACGGCTGTCTCAGCTGCTTCCCATTCATTGGTTACTGCACTACCTAGAAAATATAGGTCAATTAACTACCGATTTCCTAGCTTAATCATAAGAGTAGATTATATTGTGGTTAGGTGTAATTAATTGTATAATATTGCCATATTTAGTCCCAGGACTCATTGAATAAGCATCCATACTCATGAATTGTAAATTTATCAAGAAATACAAAGAAACTTTTTCTTCTTAACATCTGCATGGTATCAGAATTGTTGCTGCCTTTGGAGGTGAGTCTTCTCCCTCGTAGCACCGCAGTACTAGGGTTCTTTTTTTACAAGAGGTTTAGTTTTCTCATCACATAAACATGTCCGCATCTAAATAATTTTCCATTGGTTCTATACAAAAACTAACAGTACCACAAGGTACTGTGAGCGACAGCGACCAAACCCCAACCAGACGCTGGAAACCATCTACGACGCGCCATCACGTATCACTAAAACTTCCAACACCGGCAATGCATCACTTTTTCAGGCAACTTCTTCTGAATTCCATTGGGGTTGCCAGCACATTCAAAGCCTACCAGAATCTCCTAAATGCCTGCTACTTTGTTGGAATAAAAGAAGACCGTGGAAAAGAAGCTAAAGTGGAACACTACAACAGCGGCTATATGGTGGACTGTATCGAAGGAGAGAAATCAGAGATACTTTGAAGGCAAAAAGGAAAATATTTGTACCTTAAAGCATGGATGTATCTTTTGGCGTAAAAATGAAAATGTGCAAGATATAGACAGGATGATTAATTTCTTATTTCTTTTTATATGTAGCTAGTGTAGTAAGATGAAGACTGTAGTGGTTGTACTACTCATGCATTGAGTTACAATGCAGGCAGCAGAGGCCAAACAAATATCAAAAGTAATCACAACGTTGGAGTTTATTTTATGAAGTTGATTATGATAATGAATCCTCGAATGTGAAAAGAAAGAGAGTTAAGCAACTGGTACCTGAAATAGATGTCTCACTAGCATACGATTCACGATACCTCCTCTGTACATTATTCCGTGAAATATTAGATGCACTACGTCCTAACTCATCATTTCCAGAAGCAGCAGATGCCTCCTCATCCTCATCTAAAGATGACGCAACTGAAGCAAGTCTCTCCCTTGGAACTTTAAATCCACTCTCTACAGTAGCTCCTCCCCTTTTAGAAATCGCCAAGGCATCAAGCCCTATCCAATTGTGAAAAGTTGATAAAGAGATAAATCACAAAACAACTTCATTTTATCACACACTTATTGAGAAGGGGACATAATCAAAGTTTATAACTCAACACGGCAATGGAACTAATACATGTGCCAATAGTTTAAAACAACACAATTTGAAAAGAAGCAGATGAAACTACTACAAAATAATGTAATGTTTTTACACTAATCTTTTCTTGAAAGACATCTCAAGTACCTACACATCTCAAACATCACCTAACAAAGAGAAGATTTGGATAGACCTAAATAATTATTTTTCAAAAGCTTTCTCCTGATGAGTTTAAAAGAACTAACATGGTCAGTGAGGAGTCACATAGACAGCCCCAACTTATTTGGGTCTGAGGCTAGTTGTTGTTCTTCTCATGGAAAAGCATACATCTTGCAAGAAGAAGGAACTTGTATCCAAATTTTACTCAATCAACAAAAGAATGTCTATATAAAGCTTTTGAATACTATGCAAACAATTAATCTAGGATATGAGCACATTCTGTACAAGAACCCAACATACAGATAATGGAAAATCTGCAAATGGCTTATGTTCAAGGTGGGGCCTCCGAGAAGCTGACGCTTGAATTTTGATTCTTTTCTTGTTATTTCAGTGCGAAATTTTGATTTATTTATTTTTTTTAGCATTCTATTCCTTTTTATATACGGTTTGCCACATTACAGCCTTCTCCCTTTTCACCTACCCAAAAGAAGTAGCAAAATTTTTTAAAAGAAAATCTATCATTGATAGATAGCGAGACAGAGAGATAATCTACGGTCATAGGATAGCATGGATCATATTTCCTCGTTAGTCTGCAGATAGTCCTTCAATTTGTTAGAGAGAAAGGTATGGGGCAGTATGTTTACATACTAGTTAGGAGTCATCCTAGTTAAGTTTGTGTGTTTTCTCAGATATCTTTTATAAGTTGGCATCACCAAATATCAAAAGAAAAAGTGTGTTTTCATATAAAGATCAAATTGTTGTGATGCAAAATTTCCGCTTTATAAAACCATTTTTTTTGTTTGAAAGAAGATGGACAAAAATGAAGTGCCAAAACCACAAAGATATAGGCCAGAAAAATCATACCTAGAAGTGATTTTCGCTCTGAAGGTTTAAAAACTACTCTCTCCTTCCCAGGAACAAAAAGACCCCCACTGCTCGTCTGATCAGGTTCCAATGTTGTCGTTTTCTTGTCCAGATCAATTGGTCCAACATCTCCTTGCTTTTGGGAAGGGGGGAAAAAGGTTGAATAGTATAAGGTATTTTGTGCCTTGAAAAAACTTTATAAAAATAAAGAATAACATACATATGGTTGAAAGAAACTACCTAAACAACATTAGCTTGTTATTTTTTGGAAAGAGAGTAAGTATATACTCACCTGCATGTTCCCTTTGAGGAATAGTAGCAACACTTTAACAAGTTAAACCTGCACTCACTGCAA
>JBCEWC010003679.1:0-29477 GCA_038996855.1 Solanum aculeatissimum
CACGGGCCGTTCAACTGACCGTCCAACATGACTTAGCCATTTCTTCAGCGCGAACTTTCGGAGGACTTTCTGTTACACTTCACGAACCCATAAACAGTCCGTTCAAGGTGAGATGTCTCGTGCAAGGCACCTTCCAGCCTTCCTTAACCTCAAAATCCTCATCCAAGCCTTGGCCTAGCCACTGTCCACCTTCACGGGACAGTGGACGGCCCGTCAACACTCACACGATCCGTTCAAGGCTTCGTGAGTTTGGACTTAGCTTAGGGGTGGTTCCACGCCACCCCAAGCTCACTATGACACCTCACGGGACCCTAGACGGACCGTGAAAAGTTTCACTGTCCGTGCAAATGTCCTTGGCCATTTTTCTGAGCCTATCTCCAATGGCTTCCGAATTTTAGACAATCTCACTGTGTTAGCCATATCTCCCTCATCAGATATCCAAATTGAGTGAAACTACTTGGGTTGCAAATCTAACGCAAAGATCTTCAATTTGATATGTAGTAGCTCACATGATTCATCCCACATAAAACGTTATGACTGTTTGAAGTACACTACCGAAACATTCCCTCTAGGCCACTAACTAGCCCAATTTGCATTCGGCCACTTAAACTCAACCATGGTTTGTAGTACATCATAGAATGCCAACATAAGGAGATTTCAAAAAATTTCGGGTTGTTACACTTTTCTTGAGGGTGAGTTAGGGACATGTGTTAGCCCCTGCCAAGTCTATTACTTAGAAGCATCATAGGACATGATGTATGAATTTTATGTTGATTAATACCCAATCGCTATCTCATGCTATAATCCTTTAGTGCTTCAGTCTAAGTTTCCGTTTTTTTTTTGGTAAAAAAGTTTCCGCTTATTATTTATTATTCATTGCCTATGAATACTTATGAAATGCTAAGAAGGCTAGTTCGGGGTTCCTTCAAAAATTTCAATCGTTGTGTCACATTTAGGGCCTAGCTTGGGTGGTGACAAATTTGAACTTGTTGATATGAAACCGCAGATTCATTGAGTTACCGATTGATTAGACCATTATAATATTATCATTATGCTTAAACTAAGCCTTCCACCGGTAATTGAATGAGTGATCGAGCCAAGTGATTCACTTGGGGACCAACAATGATTTTTAAGTGTCGGCCACACTTAGAATACCATCCTGAGGTATGACACAAATTACATGTATTTTTCAAGAACCTAAACATAAAAAATAAATAAGAAAGAATTTTCAATTCACATTCATATCTTTTGAAAATAAAAAACTTGTATTTGATAACTGTTTCAAAACTAATTGAAACATTAATTCTAACACAGTTGTAAACATTAATTAGGCTCCTTTGTTAAGTCTTGAGCCTGTATTTCATTTTTATTGAAACGGGTGATCAGTCCTCGTTAGTTTTGTAATTAGCACTTTGATATAAATAAAATTTTATATTATTATTGTTATTAATGTTATTATTATTACTAATAACGCTGCTTTGAAAATGACATAAAGAGAGACGTAAGAATATCAACTCCCAATCACTCCAATATGTAGAAGGAAGGAGGCAAAATGGGTTACATGTGTTGTTAAATTTCGTCGAAGTTTCAAGAAAGCATGGAAGGGAAACCAACCTCTATACGTCACTTCTCCACTCAGAATCTTCTTCCTATTTGAAGCCCTATCATGATAAACACTAAAGACAAATTACCAACTCATAATTACTATATCAACAATATGAAGTTTCCAACGATGATGCATATTAATAAAAATAAATTAGCTGAAAAAAGCTTTAAAATTATATATCCTCAATACATTGAAAACGATTTAAATTTGCTCTCCTTTTTTTTATTGGGCTCTAACTATCTTTAACGTTTATTTTTCGGATTAAAAAATCTCCTACTTCTACCCATTGAATCTTATTTGCCATTAACATTAATAATGTTTAGGTTTGAAATGTCACTCCTTTAACCATTATGAGATGATATATGCGTGGTTTTAATTAAATAGGTAATATTGATTTATTTATCCTAATCATAAATAAATAAAAATCATTTATTTGCATTTAATTCTTTCTATGTAATACATTTTACGAGATGAATTCAAAATACAATAATGTCTTCTTCATTTTGAAACTGCTAATTTTGATTGAAATCAAACAAACAAACTTTAATTGATTTCAGATCTAGATTCAACTAAGCTTTATCAACCCCTATCATTAGTGGTAAGTTCTAAAAACTCCAACCTCAGAAATTATAGAACAGACAAATTAAGATAGATTGAGTAATCTAATATTTGCATGGACCAATAAATCAATATCAATTATATAATTAAAATCACATATGCCATCACATAATTGTTAAAATAAGGGATATTTCTATTTACCGCATAAGACAATTGACGTCAAATAGTCAATATATAGGACGTGGAGGGAGCGACATTTCAAACCGAAGAATAAATGTTAAGGGCAATTGCAGTCGAATAGGCGGAAGTCAAGTAGGGTTGAACTAACAAAATTTGAGTTTTTTCAACTTTAATTTTTTTTATTTTTTTCATTTTGGGTTTTGGGGTTTGTTAAGTAAAATAATCTTACAAGCATATAATTAACTTGTGCTTCAAATATTTCTCTAATCTTATTAAAATATAACTATCTACAATGTTTTTTTTTAAGATAATAACACAAAATATGATGTGAGTTATGATACTAAAATATTCAATAAAAAATAATAATGAAATCACATAAAACAAATATTGCAAATAAATAAGTAATAATTCAAGCGATCATAATTTAAAAGTATTGTATTATTCTAAAATAATTCTAATAAGTATTAATCTTGACTAACCAGTAAAGAAAAAACTATAATTAGGTTATGTATTTTATTGATCTAAACCAATGTAAAATTGAAAAACAAATATTCAATGTTATTGTCATTCTTAGTTTGGAATTGATTTTTTTATTAGCATTTAAATTGACTTAAGCAACTAAAATATTTATTGGGCTATTCAAAATTTTAATTAAAATTTGAAATAACATGTTTAAAGATAAAAACTATAAAAAACGTATAAGAGATATTAATAAATTATTATCAAAGTACATTATTCTATGTATAAAATAAAATTTTAAAATTATATAAATAATGTCGGGTTCGTTTGATCTTGGGTTGACTCATTTAAGTTAAATCCAAACCAAATCAAGTATAATCGATGTTTTTCTTTTTCAATATCAAACTAAGTCAAATCAATTCATTTGCCAATTTTTTTTTAATTTGACTCAATTTACAATTTGGTGTTATTTGCGGTTTGATTTTGTTCATCCCTAAGTGTAAGAAAAAATTTTAAACGATTTTTGATGAGTTGGAGGCATTTTTCATCCTTTTCCGAAAATATATTCTATATATATCGTGTACTATAGTATGTTGTATAGAGTATCTTGTCTTATTACACTGTCCATTCATTTTACTTGACTCCTTTATCAAAAATAGATGTTTCATTTTAGTTGTCCATATTATTCTTAGTGTTAAATAACTATATAAATTAGTAGAAGTTAAATTTCGAGTTCTAAAACATCATTAATAAATTTAATTTAGTAAAATATACATTTAATCAATTTTTTTTTTGATCGAATATATCAAATCTACATTAATAAAGTAATATAAAATGAGGAAGTATATTTTAAGTCATTAATGATAAAATAATTGTAAAAGGGCTTCACCGTTTGACATAGCAAGTTTAATCAGATTCTATGAATTCTTGTAGTCTTTGAAAGAAAATATGGAGAGAAACAAATAAGTTGTTAAAACTAATGTTGATCTCAGCGCATGAGATCATGATTTGGTAAAAGAGAGGAGATCAAGGTTTAGGCAGGCCCCGATCTGCTCTGCGTTTCGAAGTCGAGAGTTCCTAGTGAACAACAAAGAAAATGTCATACGGGAAGCAATAATTTTAAGCTTAGACTCTCCATTTTATCCACGACACGAAGTACGATGATAATGAAACTTTTAACAATCAAACTCGAAAGTCTGTGGCGACCTGCGACCACGTTATCATACGTCTAAAATACTTTGTGTATTTCATTTTATGTGATACATTTTTTCTTTTCATTTTTTTTAAAAAGAATGTCATTTTAAAAAATAATTTAACTTTAAAATTTCTCTTTTTACTCTGAAATGATTCTCAATCACACAAATTAGTAAAAATTGTTTTGAATCACAAATTTTAAAAATCTTTTTTTTTTGCTTAAACGCCATGTCAAATAAAAAAATATCACATAAAATGAGACAAAAAAACTACATTTCTTATAGAATTTGGTTAACCTTTTTATAAAATTACCTAAGAGATTTGTTCTATAAATAACTCCTTGAGTGGGAGTAAAGGACATCTCTTTTTTCTCACTTGTAACAATCAATCTTTGTTTTAAATACATAATCTCTTAATTTCCACTCTTCTATTTTCAGATCTTCATATTATTAATGAACTATTTTACTTTTAATATCCTTACGATTACTTCGGTTGTTTGTCTCGGTGAATCCTAGCCAAAAAAGAAAGAAAATATGATAGGATGTAATTTAACTTACGTTTTCTATTTTAAAAATTTTAACCGTGATGCTCACTTTTATTTATCTACTTTAAGTTTTGCATGCTCTTTAAAAAACAATGATCAATATGAATATTTTACCATCATACCATATAAATTGATGTATAAATCTTAAATCTTGAAAAATAAGTAATTAATTTTGAGGATAAGGCGTGAAAAAAATTTAATATTTTTCTCTTAATATGTAAAAAATGACAAATAAAAGTGAACATCTATTTTAAGTAGAATAAATAAATAAAATTGAACGGAGGCAGGGGCAGATTTATGATGGGTGAGGGGTCATCCAAATTCTCTAGACAAAAATTCACATTGCATATATAAAGTATTTTTAAAATATTTTTAATTTATACAAATATATTTTAAATCCTTTTAAAATTTGGCTCAGTGGCTTATAAAAAATCTTAGCCGTAAAATAGATAATTTGATAGTTTTAAAAATTATTTATACTTAATAGTATATAAAACTTAAAATCTTTATTTATTTATGATTTGTTGTACTTTGTGATAAAAAAAAATTAAGGTAAAAGATCATCACAAGCATAGCTCATCCACACAGACTTATTCATTAAGTCACCTAATGCACCTACCCCCCACCTCCACTCATGAGAGTAAACATCAACAAAAATTATCTTAAAGAAAATCAATTAGAAGAAAGAAAAAGGTGCATAAAAATAAGATCATGATGTGGAATTGTTCATTCAAATCCTAATTAATATAGTTTAGTGGACCCTCCCCACAATATAAACTTTTGATCAAAAACAGCTTCCATGCAGGAGACAGCTTGACTTGTGGACCTCTTATACCCTTAGCAGTATATTCACCAATAGAAATAGCTATCACTTTCACACCTTATTTTTACCCTAGTACAATTTATTTATTTTTACCTTCCCTTCTCCTTTTTTTTTACTGTCACTTTGCCGGGGGGAAAAAAAATCAAAGTACCAGACAAAAGAAAATAATGCATACACTATAAATGGTAATACACCTGCATGAGGTTGCCTGCCATGTCCAAGTTTGTACCAGAAAAGAAACCGAGTTTAATTTATGTACTATATATACTAGCAAATTATAATTATGAGTAGTGCTTCATAACAAGTGAAATTAATTATTTCTAAAGAAAGACAGACAACATGCTATAACAAGTCAAATTCCATGGAATCATGAACTAAATAAAAAAGTAAGTACCTTTTTTTCGTTGAGACAGACTAAGAGATAAAATATAGAATTCATATCAGCAAAGTGGGGAAATTGGTAAAACCAACTTCAATACTTTACCATTTTCACGATTAATTAATACTCATGGTTCTACTTGTGACATTAATAATACAATTAAAAGGCCCCTAAGTTAATATTCAAATTCAAAGCTAATGAATAGGGGAAAAGGAAATATAAGAAGAGTTAACGTAATATATTCTAACACGTACTAATTAAAAGAGATCGGAAGAAATAATTTGAAGTGGGACAAATTACAAAGGGGTTAACATATAATAATTCAAGTACACTTCATATTAATCATTTTACCCTATTAGTAGATATCGTAGTAATTATGAAGTGATACTCGATGGTAGCTAGTAGCCATAAATTAAGCTTGAAATCATAATTAAAAGGAACCAAATAGAGTCACTCGTTGTTATGGTCTTTGCCTAAAACAATCCAGTGAGATTCTTGGAGGAGAAATTGCTACTGTCACTGATGAACAATGAGCTCCTGAATCAGGTGGAGACCCTAAAACATAAAATCAAAATACAATTCTCTTTACTAATTATAATGTAATATTTCTTTGATAAATATTAGTAACTCATTTATATCTAGCATGTTAAATTACACTATAATAGATCAAAATTATCTTGTAATTGTCGTTGCATATGACATATAGATCTTTAAGAAAGTCTCAAAAAACTTACTGGCAAGACTGTCGGACGGGGAATTTATGGAACTGCCAAGTTGAGACTTACTGCTGTTTTCTAAGTTTGCTTGTTGATTCTTCCTCCTCCTTCGGTTATGGTCTGCCAAACGTTTCCTACAACTTCTCTTCCCGTTATCAAATTCCGACAACAGATGGAACCTGTTATATATGTATTCCGGATTGGAATATTAATAAAAAATAATCAATAATGCTACAGTCAATGAATTCTAAAAAAATAAAAGTAAAAGTCATTCCTGATTTGATTAGAAAGCTTATGAATATTATTAAGGAAACCAGAATGGAAAAGGCTGTATTTCCCATAAGAAGCAAAAAAATAAACAAGTACTAGTACGTAATACGTGAAAACGGGGTAGCAAACTCATTGGGGAACATAAATATTACTGGACTCAAATGCCCTCGGGATCAACCCCATATACGTACGACTCCTCAATTTCCAAGGTCCAATCATTTGATCGTAAAAGAATGCCCAAGTGCATTTTCGTCATATTATATTTCTTCCTCCCGTTTCAACTGCTCCAACTTTTTTTTTTATCTTCAATTGAGAAATATTTTGAAAATAAAATTCTTCTGTGAAAAGTACTACTACTCATCTAAACTTAAAAATTGTTTGAGATAAAAATAGGGCATGGTTTTGGTATATTAGAGAAACAGAACCTGCTGCACTGTTGGCAGAATCGTTGAGTCAAGCCGGCAGCAATTACAGTGGAAGCTTTGGAGTGAAACTCACAAACTTTGTGTCTTCTATGATAATGTTTGGCATGTGTCAGATCAGCATTACAACCTTCAGCTTGACATCTAGGAGTGTTCAAGATTGAACCAGTTTCAACTGCTCTAGTGCGTCGATAAAGTCGATTCACAAAATCATCTTCAGAAGAAGAAAAATAAGTCCTTCCACCTAAATTCAAGCCAATTCTACTACTACTAGCAAAATCAATCCCACCACCACCACCAACAAATTGATGAGGTTCACTTTTTGGCACAACCATGAATCCACTATTTGGTTGTAGTATTGAACTTTGGGCGTGGGGAGTGTAACAAGTTTCATAACCACGTGGGTCATAAAGGGTAGTAGGGTTGTTTTGTGTGTGAAAAAATTGGTGATTTTGCTGTTGAATGGTAGGAAAATGTTGATGGGGGTATGGGTTTTCTGTGAAAGTTTGAGTGTCGGCCGCATAAGGGTCAAAAAACTGACGATTTTGGTCATTTTGTTGATTTTGTTCGTCGCCGCCTGAAAGCATTACAGAGGACTGCTCTCCCCAGTCATAGTCCAACATATTTTTTCTTTTATTTATCTGCTCCAAAGGAAGGGAGAAAGATGAAATTAAACCATTTGGTTGGGTATTTCTTCTAGTTGGGGAGAAGGGGGTAAGATGGACAGTAGGCTGGGGTGGGCGTAGGGGTAGGGGAGGAAATCTGCCAGCTTTAAAAGATGAAGATTATATGGAGTTGAAAAGGCTGCAAGCCAAAGACTTTACTTTTTAGCATTCAGTGTGTGAGTTTTTGAGTAGGCTTTATAGGACTAGAATAAATAACAGTAACAATATTAAGTAGAAATTTCTGTATAGATATTTCTTTTTTGTCTAAATTCTAAGAGGATAAAAGATTAAGTTCCTGCTTGAGTTTGTAGTGACATGTCACACAATTTAGGCACCCACAGTGATAAAATGGTAAATATTTTTTCAATCTTAATAATAGATTTTAAATTTAAATTCTATTGAATAAGAGATAAAAAATAAAAAATAAAAATAAAAATGTCGGACTAGTAGGGACATTGTTTTCTTAGTGATGAGTGGAATTAGTTCCTTAACTTTGAGATTTTTTTAATTTGAGATAGAAGAGTAACTTACCTTATGAAAGTTTGGAACTGTGAGAAATAAAAGAAAGACATGAATAAGAACCCTATTAATGTACTAACACTATAGGTTGGCCATCCACAACTCTCCAACTCATTTGGAAAAGAAAAGGAAAAAGAAAGAAAGAATCACACTTTTTATGTCACACACTTTTATCTTCTTCCTTCAATAATATATTCTCTCTCTCTTCTCTATGTTTTATTGAGAACTCTCTAGCTGAGAATAACTACTGACTGATGAGGCGGCTTTGCTCAGGAAACTGATTGTGTAAGCATATGCAAGTCTACATGACTATTATACCCTTGCTTGTGAATGGTTATTTCTTTGAAGCCTCTTGCCTTGAAAGTTTGTGGCTATTGGGAAGGACCAGATAACGCTGGTCACTGTCACAATAATAATTTTGTTTTTGAAAAACATAACTTTAAAAGCTTAGTATGAAATATTTTTGACAAATAATTGTGTTTTAAGTTTTGTATAAATCCAGCTTTAGGATTACGTATCGGTCGAGTTTGAAGTTTATAGGTTTGATTTATCGATTATCGATTTATAGACATGTTAAATCATATAAAATCGTTAAGATATTTGCTTATCAGTAATCGATTTATTCATCATTGGTCATTCTTGATTCGATTATCCATTATGGTTAAACTTTGACACAAAAAATAATAATTAAAAATCACCTAGGCACAAGATAACAAATCAATGGATCATACACGTGAATTGATATATTGCATATTTCTAAAAAAGCAAACACTCTTACTTTGTATAATAATTAAAAGTTTGAAACAGTAAAAAATAAAAGTATGAAACTAAACTCTAAGTCAAAGCCTTCATATAATGAATGGTATAAATATAATTTATTAATTTACTATATATCAAGTTATCTTTTAACCCGTAAAGAAAAAACCTCAAATCTTTAAGCCGTTAACTCCATATTAAAAAAATCATTACTGGAACTGCTAAATCAATAACTTATTATTTGTAAATCGATAAAAATCTTTTGGTTTAAATTATTGGTTTCAATTCCAATTTAAAAAGCAACCCTATTCAATTAATTGCTTCAGCTGTTCAACTATATTTAAAAATAAATAAATCATCCAGTGTTTGGTACCTGTATTATAGTGTGGCTATTCCATATTTGTGTCATATAGAGCCCCATTCAGGGAAGCATTCCCCACCAAAAAATTTTATATAACAAAAACTTGAATTTGAGACTTCTTATTAGAGGAGGAGCAATTCCATGCATCCGTTGCACCATATCTTTTGATGGTGTTGAACTACAGTTGGATCTATTCTCTAAAACAAAAACATTTCTAAATATCAGAATGAAATAAGGAGACCACAACAATATATTTGAGTATGTTTTTTAACTCTAAGGCTTAACATATCTAGGAAATGAATTCTGGTAAATAACGTACTGAGATCGATGGATGAGAAATTTAAAAGAATGTTCAGATAAAAATTGTCACATTTGAACGGACATAAAACACACATTAAAAACATTAAAATAAGAAAATTTCGCTTAAGATGATTTAATATGACCTACGTAGACAATCAAATACACTAGCTAGCTAGTATGCAGCAGTGACACTGATAATTAAAGTTATTAGCTGGGATCGCTTGGCTAAATGATCATTTTCAAGACTTAATTTGATAAATAAATATTGAGTCTTGAAAAATTGCGGGAATAGATATATTTTATGGTATCATTATTTAGGGCATATTTGGAAAGCCATAAGGGAATTAAAATTGAATGTACAATAGATGTAATTATATGCATATTTGTTTGACCAATTAATTACCAAGTTAAAAGGTGAATTGATGTAATTGAAAGGGTATAATTACACTCTAATTTTCAAGAAAAAATTGAGCATTGAATATAATTTATTCTTGAGAATTAGAGCGCAATTTCATGAATAATTATAATGTTACTTTTAATTTCTTTTCTTTTTAAAAATTTAACCTCTCCCCTTAATATTTTTTAATTATTTTAATTTCTTATTTTACTTTTACTTTTTGATTTTCTAATTTTACATTATTTATCTTTCATTTTCCTTTACTCTCATCTCCTTAGCTTTAAGCTTTTACTTCTTAGGATTTAATGTAATCGCTGGTGTATTTTTTTAATTATTTTATTTTCTAGCATAATTGCTTTGCTACACAGCGTCTTTCAGTTAAAAAAAGATTCATTATTGAATGAAATTATAGACTTATATTATTTTTCTATTCTACTGATTATACATATATATATATATATATATATTATTTCAATTTATTTGTTTTAGTGGTGTTGCTTTATTATTTTGTGTTGCCTGTTATTCATTTATTTAGTTAAAACTGAAGATTATTTTTTTGTCAATCATTTGAATAATTTATGACGTTGTATATATAATATTAATCATTTATTAAAACATATAGTTCATGATATTCTTACAAAATGTATGATTTTAGCTTTTATAATGTGTAAATACATTATTATCCCTGAAGAAAAGTTTGTATTTTAAGAAGAAATTTGAACTTTGCGAAATTGTATTACCCTTCTAAATAATTTTGAACTAATATAATTTTCATTCTTTATGGGCAAGTCCCAATTTTTTCTTTAAAAAGAAAGTGTACATGGACCAATTATTATTCAACATGTGTTAATCTAATTAAAATATGACTTTTAAATTTTAAGTTTTTTTTTTTTGTACTTTTTCTTTCTTTTTCCATTTTCCTCCCTCGTACTTAGGTGAATGGGAACCCCCATACGACATAGTTACGGAGAAACAAATCAAGTTGCAAATACACTAGCAAAAGAGAGAGTCAAGCTAAAGAATGATTGCACCTTTTTATGTTTGGAAGTTCCACCAGTGTTTGCCTTATGGAAACTTGAAGCAGACAATGACAAAACTTTTTTTGTAAGGTTGAATAGGCCAAAGGATGTATCTACTAGTATTAGTAACAATTCCCCTTCCCCCGATCAGGCAGACACTGCCATTCAGATGTATTGAAGTATATTAAGTAGGGGTGGGCATAAATACCGGAAAATCAAAAAATTGAACCGAATCAAACTAATTTGGTTCTTCAGTTCAAGTTCTTCGGTTTTTCGGTTTGATGTCGGTGTTATTTTTTCAAAAGTTCGGTGCTTCGGTTCAATATTCGATGTAGGGATCTCAAAACTTTAGTGCACCGAAGAATTGATCTTTTATTAATTTTTTTAAAAATAAATTATACATATATTAGACCAAAAAAATAAAATTATATATATATATATATATATATATCAATTAGCAATTAAATCATTCATGAAACAAGTCAAAGTAGTAACAAATTTATAATTCATATAGTTACCTTGAAATATTATTTTTCAAGAGAAATTCAATCATATTTTTGCCGATTTATGTCATGTAAAAGATATTTTCGTGCTTGTTTTACTCAAGCAATCGTTGGAGGCGCAAGTTCTTGACAAAGATAAATATAGTTTTTTTAGCACAATTAGTGTTCCATGAAAGCATATCATCATTTAACATGATTTTAAGTTTTTAAGTGTCTTATACTTTGATTTTGTCATCATTTTAGTTTTTATTAGTGTGCACCGAAAATCCATTTTAAAAACACCGAATAAAATCGAACCGAACATGAAAAAATTAAACCAAACCAAAATCAAAATTTGCTAAAATCGAATTGAAGAACTGAACGTCCACCCCTAATATTAAGTAATATATTATCTCCTTGTTCACCAAAAAAACAAAAAGACTTCTTTTTATCCTTTTTACTTTAATTTTGACTTCATTTTAAATAAATCATTTCGCCTCTCACTCCCACCGTTTACGTCCAAGCTGACCCCTCCCTCCCTCCCTCCCTCCATTTTCTTTTCTCCTCCTTGAGCTAACTTTCCTTCTCTTTGCTAGAATTTCAAAGAAAAATCTTATTATTTTGTTTTAAATTTTATTGAATTTTTGTTATGATAAAATCAATTATTTTTTTAAGAAAATTCAAAATTAATTATTCTCATCAATTAATTTATCTCTTTTATATATATATAACTTTAAAATTAGAAATAATAATTTTGTCACGATCTAAAAATAGACGTAATGACACTCGTCTTATCCTTCCAAGATAAGTCAGTCTCAAACTCAATTAAAGTGATAAATGCAAAATAAAAATAAGGATGAAAAGTCAATAAGAATTAATAATGCAAATAATACAGTCAACTTAATTAAAATTCTCAAAATCTGATTATCACGTGCATAAGCCGCTAATGTACTTTTATTTTTTCTAAAACACAAATCTAAAATGAAATGTCTCTGAAGTAGAACAAGATCATAAATAGGAGTGAAAAGTTCACTGAGATGACAAACAACCACCTCATAATATCTCCACAAGAAATCTTGGACAAATAGAAAAAAAGAGAGTATCATAAGGATCTGAGCTTGTAACTACACAAATGTAGAAGCAAGGGGTGAGTACCAAATATATGGTACCCAACAAGCGAGTCCTAAACACAAAATCATGTAATATAGAATATAGGTACTCCTAACATTATAACTGAACCTCCACAATTTCAACCTCCTAAAAATCAGCCCATCCTAAGATTTCACAATTTACATGGTATATATGTTGACAACAACATGCCAACAATTATAGTCATTAGACATTAGTCATAAGTTTCACAAAAAGGCACTCACAAGTTCACAAATAATAAATATATGTAATACAATTGTAGGACTTCAAAATTTAGAAAGATGGAACATGTTATGTTTTTGGAAAAATGATAGCTAAAGCTCACCGAGTGACTTGCTGACTCGCCAAATGGGTTACTCGCTCATGATTCTAAGGGTTCTTCTCAACGAAGAAAGAAAATTGGCGAAAATGATTCAGCTTGGCGACTCACCGAACTAGATCGGCAAGCTGAGTGAACCCATCAAATAATTCTGAGACTTAGGCTCAGGAGAGGTGAGAAAGTTGGCGAGCGAAAGAGGAAACTGCAACTAATCGAATCGAGTCAATGAGCTGAGGAATCTTACCAACAAATTCAGAGAAAATCCCTCAGAACTTATGCGATTTGGCAAGGTGAGGCAATTATTGTCGACACACTAATCATGTTGGTGAGCTCGACCAAACTCGCCAAAATGGTCCCAACAATAATTATTTTAAGGTTATTTCAATGTTTTCCTACACAATTAACCCATAAACAACGTTGTTTTGAATCTATAACGACTCCTGTAACTATTTGTACCTTTCTAATTTTCTCCGTTCTGAATCATTCTTTCAAAAATCATAAGATTCTCTTAAGTCTATTTCTCTCCAAGGATCTCTATCAAGTTAAAGCTTGGGTTCTTTAAAGTTTCTAAATTATTCTTCTTTCTTATGTTTAGGATTTATTCAAGGTATGCGGGTATTCATCCATAGATTCTTTTCATCTATAGAGCTCAAGTATTCTCAAGGTTATCAATTTTATTTCTTCAAAATTTTAACTAGGATTTATGACTCTTCATTTGGCTATTTTGATTATGCATTTAGTCATCATTATCAGTTTAATTATACATGAGTTGATATTGATTACATAATTTTAATATTTTTCAATCAAGTTCTTCTCAAAGTGGTCTAGGTTTTTCATAGAATTCATTATGATTCAATTGATATTATTTTACATAATTATGGAATATTTCAAGTCGACTAATTATGAATCCATACAAAATTCTCTAATATGAATTATGATCATTAATTTATCAATGGCTTCATGCAAATTCTACGAAATGAATGAATTATAATTCATGAAGTCTTTTATGAATGAATGATGATGGTGAGGTATTATCCATGGATTCAAGGTATGATAAGTACAATCCTCACATTAATTAGATCAACGTTTCAAAATTATATTCACCTAATCATTGATTCAAGATGTTGATAGATACAATTCTCACATTGATCGAATCAAATTTAATGACCTACTCAATTATGATAAGTTGATGAAATTAGATTGGTAATTATATATTGCATTTTCTCATGATTTACTTATTGATTAATGATTCTATGATTTTGTTGGTATATGACTTAGCACTGAGAGGGCTTGAGGTGAATTTTAGTTCGGAAGCTCAAAGAGTGATCCAAGGAAATTTTAGTAGCAACCTTTATTTTCAAAGTTCGTGCCTCCATAAGCTTCCTTGTTGTCCTAGCTAGTGAATCCATGTATAGATCATGATGTTAAAGTTATTTTCATGGAGACTACTCCTGGAAAATAGCCTCTCTCTTCTCGATATGAGAATTTCATATTGGTGCTCACATAATCTTATTATCGGTTAAGGTTGATATCCCACAAAATAAATAAGATTTATTCTCAAGTTAATTAGTATAACATTTATGATGCATTGTCCATCACTTATAAGTTTATGATTTTTATCTTTCATTTCAAATGATTCTTGGTCTTACATCTTATGATTCACGTTCTATACTATTGCAATTTTTTATTATACATATTTCTCAGATACTTAGTACTTCAATGTTCTAATGCATATATTTTTGCGTACATTGTATCATAATGTAGGATCAGATGCTCCTTCTCATAGTACTTGTGGCTATCTCGGATTTCTATTCATAGATTGCTTAGTGAGACCTCATGATTTGAGGGCAAACCGTCTATGGTTTCTTTGTTATTTTTGGACTACTTCATTTCGTACATTAACAGCTAGGTAGGACTTATCTTACGCCCCCTCTGGTGATACTAGAGGCATGCTCAGATGCAAAAGTTACAAGTCCATTTTTTCCGGCATATTGCTTATGCTTGCCTTCTATTTTTACTTTGATTGAGACTTAGCTTCCGATTATAAATTACTACATATCCTTACTTACCTTATTTATGCGATGAATTCTAAGAGGTTTGGTTGGATTTCTTCAGGATTCTGACCATTGTGTCATATCTTGGGCCTAATTTGGATGGTGACAAACTTGGTATTAAAGCATAAGGTTTAAAATATGTCAGGGAGTCTAATAAGCCGCAACAAGCAGATTCTTATTTCTAGATATGGAATGCACCACATCTATGAATATGCAGATCTATGAATGGAAGACTATGAGATATTTTATGGAACTTCACTTTTTATGATTTTGTCATGTGATAGCGTTGTATTCTAAGTTTTTTTCCTCTAATGCTTATTCTTTGAGATTTTCATAAAATTCCCCCTTAAAGGGCCCTGGATCAAAGAAGGATGAATGTGAATAAGGAACAAGCACCTCAAGTCCCTTATGATCCATTGGTTGAATCAATTACTAATGTCAAATTTTGCACTGGTATTCAAATGCTTTCTCAAGTCATGATGACCTAAGTGAATCAAAGGGGGAGTGGGGATTCTCCTAATATGGGGTCGATGGCAATGATAGTATGAGATTTTACAAAAACAAACCAACCAAAATTTTATGGCTTTAAAGTAGATGTGACCAATAAGAATTTGTTGATGAGGTTTACAAAATTGTGGCCATCATAGGAATGACATCAAAAGAGAAGTTGAAGTTAGTGACTTATCAACTTAAGGGTGTTGCTCGAATTTTATTTGATCGATGAAAGAGTGAGAGAACTATAGAAGCGGGTCTCATTGCTTAGAAATAGCTTAAGGAAGATTTTCTCGACCGCTTCTTTTTTCCTTGAGCAAAAGGAGGAAAATATTTAAGAGTTTATCAATTTCAACCAAGGAGGTATGAGTAAAAGAAACATGCTTTCAAGTTCAAAAAGTTATCAAAATATGCCCCTTTTATGGTTGCTGATGCTAGAGCTCAAATGAGAAAATTTATTTTTAGTGTATCGAACTTGGTGTTCAAGGAGTGCATGACCGTTATGATAATAAAGGAGATGGACATCTCAAGAATCATGACACATGCCAAACTAATAGAGGAATAAAAGTTGAGGGAGAGACCAAGGGAGTCCAGAGGACTGATGTTGATGGTGGTGGGTTTTCCCACTAACAGTCTGGTGGTAGAAATAGTTGTTTTTAATAGTTCTCTGATCATAGTTTATCTCATACTCCAGGCCAAAGTGTTGACAAAGATAGGGTGCCTCAACCTAAGGTTTAAGGAGGAGGTTTGGGTAGTCAAATACGCAAGAAATGTGTAAATTATCATAGGGGTGAGTTTTTGGTAGTCTTAGGAGTATATTATATGTTTGGCAAGATGTATTATCATACTATAGATTGTAGAGGTAGAGGTGTTCGAGCTCAGGCTTAGACTTAGCATACTACTGGCTGGGAGGCTTAGTAGGACAATACTTTAGGTTCAGGAAATAGTCAGTACCATAATAGGTTTTGTGATTTTCAAGACCAATAGAATGTGGAGGATTTCCAATATAATACCTCGTAAGATGGAGAGTTGAACCCGCGAAGAAAAGGAAATTTCTTAGCAAAAATTACCTATAGTAAAATAGGTCAACGACGTGGACTTGTGAGAGATTTTAGGTAGTAGAAATTTTGGAAAACATTTCTTAACTAGAAGTGTTCATGCCATGTCCATATCTTGGACATGGTCCAGGTTAGTTTAAAATTGATCCTAGAAATTTTTGGTAGAAAAATACTATCTTGAACCTAGTTTGCATTGTGAAACTAGGAACCATGTTTTGCCCGATTTTATTTTTTTAATTAAGGGCAATGTGGATTTTTTTCTACCTACCCAACTTTACACTCTGATGTTTTGAGATATTTTTACACACCTATAACTACCTAAATGTCACACCCCAAGCCAAGGGCCTAGATGTGACATGGTGAATGGGAACCCGAAGGGATCCCAAACAAGCCTCTTCAGCATGCATAGCATATCCTTGGTTGGGCGAAAGCATAATTGAGCAATAAGCACATAGCACATAATTTCTAAGGTTAATGTGACTTTGGACTCACACTATGGGGATGTTGTGGGAAAGAGGATTAACATGTATCACATAACATATAAGTCTAAGGGATGGGTAAGTATGACTCACAGTATAGGGGCATTTAGGGACTTGGGACTTCCACCTCATACATACAACAAACATTCAACACATAAGAAGGAATAAGGGACTAAGGGAAATCTCCAATAGTACATGGACATAATAAGAATCGAGTTCATATCATACAACCCATGTATCAAACAACAACTCTAAATACGAATGGAACGGGGGCCAAGACATCTCCCGAGCTCACCCTTAAAAGATAGTATCCAAAAATGAAGTAGTTTAATCAAAAGAATGAAAGTAAATGGATATTGTCCCCAGAAGTGAAGGACTCACCAATAACAATTCTTCACTCGAATCGTCTAGACACGTGGAAAAGGAGGAAGAGGATAGATGTGAGCTATGGTTCCTACATGTTTAGATCATGTAGGTAAAAAGCATGCATTAGTACGTTTGAATAAACTATGTATGTGGGGTGCAATGCAAAAAGGAACATAGGCCATAATTTAGCAACATGCATATCATAATCAACGGGCATAAGCTCAATATGTGATGAGTGATCAATGCTTTAGTCAAAATATGCATGAGAGTCATCAATTCATACATCATATTATACATACATGGGAAGGGACCATAACCGACATGTAAGACCAAGTGAGCTACTACTTGGAATTTCGATGTTCACTCCACACCGGACATGGAGTGGTCAACCATGCCTAGGTAAACCAAATATTCACCTTACGAGAACACCACCATTTTTGATTAATGCCTCATAACCAACTTATGGGAACACCTCCCTCTTCGGTTAACATATGATAAGTGCCTTACGGGAGCACAACATTTTTTGGAATTCAATTTGATATATACCTTATAGGAACACCACCCTTTTTGGTCATTCATGCGACTTAAGCTATATGGATCTATTAGCTAATTCATAAACCTATGGTGGCAAGATCGTATGGGACAATGATTATCTACCAAGGTCCACTCGAGGCTTGGTCTCAATCCCAAGGTGTATTAAAAATCATACGTATTGATATAACATGATAAGCATCATAATATCATGATATTTCTTTCATAGAGTAGCTCATCAAAACCAAAGCTTCACCGTATTAAAGTACAACTTCATAACTTTTGTAACTTTCACAATCTTTCATATCTTATATCTTGTATAATAGCCCTTTCAAACCTCATGTCATTCATGGTTTGCATAATCTTGGTATAAGGCCCTCAACATTAAAGAAGATTGGCATACAACGTTAATCAAATCATGGTGGGTACATATACATAACTTAAAATCATGTAAATTATGAGTAAAAACCATGAACGTTACAAAATAGAATCATTTAAACACTTTTCAAAACAATCCACCAAAATCATTACTTTAAAATAATGCATAAGGATGAACCATCATAAAATATTCCATATTATCCTCATATGAAAGAGTTCACAAAATCATCATATATTTCCATGACTTGAGAAGACAAAAAGGAGTGGGAATAGTTAAGCTTAGTGGAGGGAAGGTCTCCACTAATCAAAACCCACATACCTTGATATGGTTTCAATGGAGGAAATCTGATTTTGAGGAGGGGAATTTAGAACCCTAGCTCGCTTTCTTCTTCTTGAAGCTTTGGAGGACTTTTAGAGAGTTCTAGACTTGGGTTTTGTTGGGAATGAATTAGAATGGGAGTGTTGAGGGAGTATAAAGCTGGAATGTAAGGATTTGAGGGCCTAAACAATGTGGTATAACATTAGAATGATAGGAAATGTCAATTTATTCCTCCTTAAAATACTACCAGACAGGACTATGAAACCCCATTTACGGGCCGTGGTCCAACTTACGGACTGCAGGTAAGGGTCTCATCTGATGCCATTTTTAACTCTCATAAACTTTTCTCAGAATCACATTCTACGACCTGATTTATAGCTCGTAGGTCATTTCACGGGCCATCTGATGAGTCATATATCCCACTTCAAAAATTATCATTTTTACCTAGTCTGACATTCAACCCACGAGCACCACTTATGGCTTGTAAGACCCTTGTAACAATTAACACACAAAATTTACAAAACTCATTTCTTGTACTCTTCATGCTTCTCATAGGTGGGACCATATAATATCTCCCCCTTGGGAACATTCGTCCCCGAATATTGCTAAGGCAAGCTCTAAAGAGTAGAATACATGTACCATATGCAAAATGCAACATATGCATCATGAAAACTTTCAATTTGTGCTTCAAATAACATTTGCAATGCAATTCTCAAAGTCACATAATTGTGCATAAATGACATAGAATGACATGCAAGGAAATGAGGTTCGTAAATAGGAAGGTCATGGTACCTCAAGCCTGATTAGAATGGAAGAGACAAGGGTATCACTTTTTCATATCCGCTTTGGCTTCCCAAGTTGCACTTTTAACCTGTTGGTTGCTCTAAAGGACCTTGGCGGATGCTATGTCTTTATTCCTCAACCGCTTGATTTACCAATTCAATATCTCCACCGGGACTTCCTCATAAGTCAAATTCTCTTTAACTTTCACCACTTCCAAGGGCACAATGGAGTTAGGATCTCTAATGCACTTCCTCAACACGGAGACATGGAAAATCGGATGGACCATGCTCATTTCCATAGGCAACTGTAATTCATAAGAAACTTTACCAACACGTCTCATGATTCGGTATGACCCTACATACCTAGGTCTTAACTTTTCTTTCTTTCCAAAAAAAACCACACCTTTCATTGGAAAAACCTTCAAATACACCCAATCATCAACTTTAAATTCAAGGTCTCTCCTTCTAGTATCGACAAAGGACGTTTTCCGACCTTGAGCCACTTTCAACCTTTCTCTTATCATTCTTACCTTATCCAAATGTTCCATGACTAAATCCGGACCCAACAAAGCCATCTCCCCTATTTCAAACCACCCAACCAGGGATCTACAATGTCTACCATATAAAGCTTCAAAGGGAGCCATTTCAATGCTAAAGTGATAGCTATTGTTATAAGCAAACTCAATGAGTGGGAGATGCTCATATCAACTACCCTTAAACTCCAAGACACATGCCCTTAGCATATCCTCAAGAATTTGAATGGTTCTTTTGGCTTGGCTGTCCGTTTGTGGGTAAAAAGCCCTGCTAAGGTAAACTATGGTACCAAGGCACTTTTGAAAAGACCTTCAAAAGTTTGATATGAATTGAATGCCTCAATTTGAAATAATGGATAATGGGACCCTATGAAATCTCACATCTCATGAATATCGTTAACTGGTAGGAAGTGAGCCAACTTCGTCATTTTATCAACAGTAACCCAAATGGAATCAAAGTATTTCCTAGTCTTTGGTAACCCAACCACAAAATCCATGTCGATCTCTTCACAATTTCAAGTAGGAATCTTCAATATCTTGGGCTAGGACACCCGACCTTTGATGTTTGGCTTTCACTTGTTGGCAGCTATGGCAACCAGTTATAAATTTGGCAATATCTCTCTTCATACCACCCCACCAAAACACTTCCCTCAAATCTCTATACATCTTAGTAGAACCGCGGTGGATGGAGTAAGGTGAATTATGAGCCTCACTTAAGATCAAGTCTTTCAAGCCATCAACATTGGGTACACACAACCTACCTTGGTATCTAAGGACACCATCTTTCCCTTACCAACCTTCACCAAAGATTTTAATTATACCAAAGAGGGATTAAGATCTTGCTTGAATTTGAATTCTTCAATCAAGGAAGAATTAGAAACATCTAGTACCACCACACCACAATTTTTGGTTCATTCAATCTAACCCCCAATTTTGTCAATCGGTGAGCATATCTTGCTAATTCCTTTTTGCAATCATCAATATGAGTCGTACTCTCCATGGACACCCTACTTAGAGCATCGACCATGAAATTAGCTTTTCCCTGATGGTAGTGCATGCTCATATAATAATCTTTAAGAAATTCCAACCACATTCTTTGCCGTAAATTTAGATCCCTTTGGGTGAACATGTATTGAAGACTCTTATGGTTGGTGAACATGTCTATATTAACCCCATATAAATAGTGATTCCATATCTTCAAAATAAATACCACAACCGCTAATTCAAGATCATGGGTGGGGTAATTCTGCTCATGCACCTTTAGCTTCCTAAAAGCTTAGGCAATAACTTTGCTACTTTACATCTAATCACACCTTAAATCAATTCTCGAAGCATCAAAATAAATCACAAACCTTTCTAACCCTTATGAAAGAGCCAAGATAGGAGCTGATGTAAGCTTTTCCTTCAATGTTTGACAACTTCTCACACGTTCATTGGTCCATACAAATTTAGCCTTCTTTTGTGTCAATTTCGTCAAATGGGAAGCAATTGAAGAAAATCCATCAACGAATCTCCGATAGTACCCTGCCAAGCCCAAGAAACTTTTAATATCTGTTGGAGTCAAGGTTCGAGGCCAATTCCTTACTGCCTCTATCTTTTTTGAATCTACTTTAATGCCTTCGCTCGACACCACATGACCCAGGAATGCAACTTCCTTCAACCAAAATTCACATTTATAAAACTTAGCAAATAGTCTTTCTTCCCTAAATGTTTGCAGTACTATCCGTAGATTCTTGGCATGCTCCCCTTCACTCTGGGAATAAATCAAGATATCGCCAATGAAAACAACCACAAACATACCAAGGTAGGGTATTGTAACAACCCGAAATTTTTCGAACTTCTTGATGGTTGGTATTGGAATTTTCATGGTTAAAGTTTAGTAGTCATGGTTTGACTTTAAGTGGCCGGATTCAAAACGAACCTTTTGGTTCCATAGAGAGGCCGTTTGGACAGTGTACTTTGAGGAATCATAACCTTTAGTACAGGATGAACTGTATAGGCTGCTATATATAAAATTGAATATCTTTGAGTTATCTTCGCATAGAAACTAGTTTCACTCAATTCAAAGTTTGTATGAGAAAGTTATGGCCAAAGCAGTGAGACTGCCCGTAATTGGAAGGACACTGGAAACGAGTTCTGGAAATGGTCCAAGGATAGGACAACGGACCGTGTGAAGGATCAAGATACATGTGGGGGTTTGTGGGAGGTTCCATTGGGTTCCTGGTGGCTAGGATCCTGGCCATGGACCAAGGCAAACCCCATGGACTACCCCACAATCCACGAGACCTTACATGGGCCGTGAGAGGTCCCGTAAAGTGGGGCAGTGTGTTGGACAGCTTGTGGGGATGGACTCTGGGCAAAGTGTGGATCCATGTACCATTACACAGTCCGTGTGCAGCCACACAGTCTGTGAGACACCCCGTGAAGTGATCCAGAAAGTCCCCCGAGAGTTCAAGCCGAAGACAAGACTAAGGTAAGTCACACGGTCCAATACATAGACCATGTACAAGTTCACAGCCACTGTAGCCATCCATGAGATCCTGTTTCAGTTAATTATTCCATTTTATTAATGGTTAATTCATAATTTAATTAAATCTTATTCCCTTTTTAGGATTTCTAAGGTCTCTTAAACCCCCTTAACCTAACCCTAAATCCTTTTCATCCATTCTAACACTCTTGAATACACTTTGAAATATTCTAAATTCTCTTGACCTCCATTGTTGAAAGCTTGAAGAAATTTGGGGAAGACCATCCTTGTTGTGAAATTCTTCAATTCCCTAGGTCAATCTTAAGGTATGTGGGTTTGATTCATGGATATTCTTTCATCTATGAAGACCCAAGAACCCTCTTTAAATTTTGATTTCAAGTTTTACTTAAGGTTGGGTTCTTTAATTTTTGAAGTATTCAATTGACTGGGATTATGTGATGTAGAAATTAGGTGTTTTAAGGTTGATTTAAGCTTGAATTTATGAATATTAAAGGGTTTTGAAGATGATCAAGTTATGCATTTCCTTTGTACTCTTGATTTATGCATGAGTATTATTTAAATGATGATTTGAAGGTTGGTTTGACTTGGAATTTCTCATGAACTACTCTTGATTTGAATTTGAAGTATGAATTCTATTACCCATGCTATTCACATTATTCCTAATGGCATTGCATGCATGATTCATGGATTTATGATGAATGTTTTGATGTGGGCTAAGTCTCAAACTCCAAGGGTGGTAGTGGGTTCTCCAACTCCAAGGGTGGTAATGGGTTTGGCCGCTTTCAATAAGGCCAAGGTTCAAACATGAGAATTGCTAATCCAAGGGTGCCTCGTCCTAAGGCACAAGTTAGGGGTGGTCCCCCCCGATTCCTCGTTGTGGATGTTGTGGTGGTAATCACATGGTTGAATGTAGAAGAGCTACGGGTGCTTGCTATGGGTGTGGTAGTTTGGACCACAAGATCTCAAATTGCCTAAAGAACGTGAAGAAGGACCAAATGGCTCTGGGTGGTCAAGGGACGCCGAAAGCTCCGGTTGGTGGTTCTCCTAGAAGTAATTGATTCTTTTCCCTTCATGCCCGTCAAGAGGTGGAGGAAGTTCTAAACGTCATGACTAGTATGTTAAAAATCTCTGATTTTGATGCTTATGCTTTACTTGATCCGAATGCAAATTTATCTTTTGTGACTTCTCTGTTGGTTGTTATGTTTGGTTTGAGTCCCAAAACTCTAAGGGAGCCTTATTCGGTGTATACTCTCGTGGGTGAGTCTATTGTTGCCCGGAAAGTGTATCGGGGTTATCCTATCTCTATGTTGCATAAAGTGTTCCCCATGACCATGCAAAACTTGAGATGCATGATTTTGATGTTATTCTTGGGATGGATTGGTTGCATTCATTGTATGCCTCGGTTGATTGTAGAACTAGACAAGTTTGATTTCAAGTTTCTAATGAACCGGTGTTGGAATAAAAGGGTAGTGATTCCATGGTTAAGAGTCAGTTTATTTCCTACCTTAAAGCCCGAAAGATGATTTGTAAGGGGTGCATTCATCACATTATGCGGGTTAGAGATATGGAGGGTGATTTACCTAAGCTTAAATCGGTTCTAGTGGTTAATAAGTTTTCCAATGTGTTTCCTGAGGACTTTCCCAGTATCCCTCTCGATAGAGAAATAGATTTTGGCATAGAACTCATTTCGGATGCTCAACCTATCTCTATTCCTCCTTATCGTATGACCCCGGTGGAATTGAAAGAATTGAAGGATCAATTGAAAGATTTGCTAGAAAAGGGTAAAATTAGGCCGAATATTTCACCTTGGGGTGCTCCCGTGCTATTTGTGAGAAAGAAGGATAGGTCCCTCTGAATGTGTATTGATTTTTGGCAATTAAACAAGGTGACCATTAAGAATAGATACCCGTTGTCTAGAATTGATGATTTGTTTGACCAACTTCAAGGAGCTACTCACTTATCTAAAATAGATCTTCGTTCGAGTTACCACCAATTGAAGGAGAGGGAGTGTGATATTCCCAAGATGGCATTTTGGACTCATTATGGTCATTTTGAATTTGTGGTGATGTCGTTTGGGTTGACTAATGCTCCAACGGTATTTATGGATCTTATGAGTATGGTATTCAAGCCAATCCTTGATAACTTTGTGGTAGTCTTCATTGATGACATCTTGATTTACTCCCGTAGTGAGCAAGAGCATATGGATAATTTGAGATTGGTTTTTTAAACTTTGAGAGAGAAGCAATTGTATGCCAAATTTATCAAATGTGAATTTTGGTTGGGAGAAGTTGCTTTCTTTGGTCATGTGGTGTTCGGTGATGACATTAAGGTTGATTTTAAGAAAACCAAAGCGGTGAAGGATTGTCCTAGACCGTTGACTCCTTAGGATATTCGAAGCTTCCTTGGTTTAGACGGTTATTATAGAAGGTTTGTTGAAGGATTTTCCTCTATAGCGTCTTCGTTGAACTAGTTGACTCAAAAGAAGGATAAAGTTTTATGGTCAAATGAATGTGAGAAGAGTTTTCAAACTTTGAAGGATCGACTTACATCGGCTCCAATTTTGACTTTGCCTAATGGGTTAGATGGGTTTTTGGTATATTGTGATGCATCGCGTATTGGCTTGGGTTGTGTGCTTATGCAACATGGTATGGTGATAGCTTATGCGTCACGACAATTAAAAGTACATGAACAAAATTATCCAACCTATGATCTAGATTTGGCGGCAGTGGTATTTACTTTTAAAATTTGGCGACATTATTTGTATGGGGTTCGTATGGATGTCTTCACCGATCATAAGAGCTTGCAATATGTGTTCACCCAAAGAGACCTTAATTTGAGGCAAATGAGGTGGTTAGAACTTCTCAAGGACTATGATATGAGTGTTCTCTATCACCCCGCCAAGGCTAATGTTGTGGTGTATGCCCTTAGTAGGCTTTCTATGGGGAGTGTGACTCATGTATAAGAGGGGAAGAAGAAGTTAGTGAATGATGTGCACCGGTTGGCTATGTTGGGTGTAAGGTTGGCCGAATCCGAAAATGGTGGAATTCTTGTTCAAGATAGATCCAAGTCTTCCTTAGTGGTTGATGTTAAGAAGAAACAAGACTTAGATCCTTCCTTGGTAGAGTTGAAGAAGTTGGTTACCGATGGAAAGATTGAGGTTTTCTCCCTAGGGGGAGATGGTGTGCTATGGTGCCAAGACCGTTTGTATGTTCCGGACATAGACGACTTAAGGGAGATTATCATGAAAGTGGCTCATAATTCTCAATATTCTATTCATCCGGGAACTATCAAGATGCACCGAGACTTGAGGGAGTTGTATTGGTGGCATGGTATGAAGAGGGGCGTGGCTAAATTTGTGTCAAAATGTCCTAATTGCCAACAAGTGAAAGTGGAGCATCAAAGGCCCTGTGGTTTGACCCAATACATTGAAATTCTTACTTGGAAGTGGGAAGATGTGAACATGGACTTTGTGGTTGGGTTGCCCCGTACTCGGAGATAGTTTAATTCCATATGGGTGGTTGCTGATAAAATGACTAAGTCATCCCACTTCTTACCAGTTAATACTACTTATAGTGCCGAGGAGTATACTAAGGTATATATTCAGGAGTTGGTGAGATTGTATGGTGTGGCAAGGTCTATCATATCGGATCATGGTACTCAATTTACTTCTTATTTCTTCTCATTTTTAGAAATCATTTCAAAGAAGACTTGGTACTAAGGTCAAGTTGAGCACCGTATTCCATCCTCAAACCGATAGACAAGCTGAAAGGACAATTCAAACTTTGGAAGACATGTTAAGGGCTTGTGTGTTGGAATTTAAGGGAAATTGGGATGATCACCTACCTCTCATTGAGGTTTCCTACAATAATAGCTTTCATGCTAGCATCGGTATGTCTCCATTTGAAGCTTTGTATGGTAGGAGATGTAGATCTCTGGTTGGTTGATTTGAAGTAGATGAGGCGGCCTTGTTAGGCCCGGATTTTGTTGTTGAGGCCATTGAAAATGTGAAGTTAATTAGGTAAAGGTTGAAAATGGTCCCTCAAGAGTTCGAGTCAAAGTCGAGGCCAAGTGTGGCCTCATGGTCCAGTACACGGACCGTGTACCAATAGACGACTACTGTATCCTTCCGTGTGGCGCTATTTCAGTTAATTAGTCCTTTTCATCAATGGTTAATTCATAATTTAATTAGATCCTATGCCTCTTTTAGGTTTTGTAAGATCTCCTAAACCCCCTAAATCAAACCCTAAACGCTTTTCATCCATTCTAACACTCTTCAATCCATTTCGAAATTCTCTAAATCCTCTTGACCTCTATTGATGAAGGCTTGAAGAAATTTGGGGAAGATCATCCTTGTTGTAAAATCCTTAAATTCTCTTGGTTAATTTCAAGGTATGTGGGTTTGATTCATGGATTACCTTCCATCCATGAAGTCCCAAGAACCCTACTCTTTAATTTATGAGTTTTAGTTTTCTTTTGTTATGGGTTCTTTAATTCTTAAAGTATTTTATTGCATTGAGTTGTGGGCTGTAGAAATTAGGTGATTTAATGATGATTTATGTTTGAATTTTATGAAAAGCATGG
Organism: Solanum aculeatissimum; assembly: GCA_038996855.1. NCBI lineage: Eukaryota > Viridiplantae > Streptophyta > Magnoliopsida > Solanales > Solanaceae > Solanum > Solanum aculeatissimum. The sequence continues at coordinate 27,180 of JBCEWC010003679.1, forward strand.
AAATTTATGAAGGATCAGTGTGTATTTCCCTTTAATGGTTTAATATGCATGGGTAAATTGCATTATGGTTTAATATGCATGGGTAAATTCATGGCATATACATTGAGGATTGGTTATGATGCAACTTTTGTTATGATATGATATGTTCAGGCTTGTGATCACATAGTCTCTTGTTATGACTCTTTGAGCATTATGGGTGCTTACACCACTTTGACATGTTATGAAGGCTTGATATGATAAGCTATGTAGATGAGCTACTCCTATTGGATTGAATTGAATGATTATGGAAATTCTTGTTGGCTTTTAGCCTAAGCATGGATACAGATTTGATCATGTTTTGGTTTGGCTTATGATGTATGATTTTTGCAAAGAATGTCAACTCTCCGTTTTGAAAAGCTTTCATGGTTATATATATGTATTCCTGTGGGATGAGGCATAGTACCTAGGGATTGGAGTCGGGGTTGACTATCTCCAAGGGTCCATACTCCTTTCCGTCAAACCATGTGCCAACATGGGATTTCTGCCTAGATGGGATGACTTGTTTGTTTTCCCTTGTTCAAGGGTGATTAGGGACCTACCTGGCAAGTAGTCCAGATCTGTCACAACCCGGATATGGGGCCTAGATGTGACAAGGTGAAGGAGGACCTGAAGACCCTCAATCAAGCCATCATAGCATCATTACACACATCATCGGTTCGAAAGCGCTGAACGTAAGCACATAATATGTAAGTTCTAAGGAATTGGGGACTTGGGACTCAAGCTATGGGGATAATGACGGGAATGGGACACCATTATGCTTACACATATCACATAGAAATAATCTCTAAGGACAAGGGGAAATAGGATTTCCACTGTGGGGGCACACCGGGATTATGGGAGCTTCCACATAAGCACATAGCCATTCACAATTCCCATCATGCAAGTCAATACCATAACAAGAGAACATGATCATGAGATAAGCTAATAACGTCATATTAAATAACAAAGGTTCCACATACAAGCCAAACGTACAAGAGTATAGATTTGTCCAACAATGCCTTTACATAGATGAGTGGGGCCTCGAAAAGTTTGAGGCTCACCCTCGAGTCAATAGAAAGTAAATACATGAGAATAAAGTGGTAGATAGACGGTGGCTATTTCCCTTGAACAAGAGGGCTCACCACTAGCAAATCTTCAACAAGATATCAAGGGTAATCCGGTAAAATGTAGATGTCGTCCTCGGTCCCTACATGGTTAGAACATGTAGACAAGAATATGGGTAAGCACAATTAAGTACTAAGTATGCGGGCATGCAATGCATATGACAGGTATAGTATGACCAAGCAACATGTCAAGGGGACAAGTGATACGAAAGGAATACACGTAGCCAAAGAGTAATTTAACAAGATGCTATGCCATGATGAATGAGATGCAATCCAATGATCATATATGTATATCGGGGATGTAACCTATACCGACAAAGCGAAAAGGCCCGAGCGAACCACTACCCGAATCCAAAATACTTGCCACGTAGTACCCTAAGCGCCCTTGAACGAGGGTGCAACATAACAGAGTTTCCTAGATAGGGAATTAACCCATGGTAGCACATGGTTTGAAGGAAAAGAGTATGGACCCTGTGGAGATAGTCCACCCTGACTCCAATCCCTCGGTACTAAATCTCATCCCAGGGGAGTACGTATAGGTACATGTAACATTTAAATCGAAAGACTTTCATTCACTTTCAAAACATGCATACTTACTAAAAATGACACCATTGTTCAAATCTTGTTCATGCTTAAGCCAAAGGCTATCAAAAGTTTACAAAACATTTCATGATCATATCTTGTCAATGAAATAAGGGTAGCTCATCTACATAGATTATCATATCAAGCCTTGGAACGTATCATAACAGAGTGCGGCAAGAACCTAAAATGCTCATAGAGCCTTAACAGAGAGACTATGTGATCACAAGCTTTTACTTAACTTATCATAACATACAAAACATGAGTTTGATAAAGAGTTTCACCATAATCATAATCATGCATATGCCATGAATGAAGATCAAGAACATGGGTAATGGAATTCAAACTTAATTTCACAATTTGGAAGATAGTTCATCTTAAAACATGTAAAAATTCATGATTAAGTCATAATACAAGTTACCCAAGCTTAATTAAATCATGAAAAGGAACATGCAAGTTGATCAATAAGGGTTTCAATAATCATCCATTAATTCAAGTTAAAAATCAAGTTTAAATCACCTAAAAACTACAGCACTCAAGTCCCAACACTAATCTATAACAATATCGGAAGAAACCA
>JBCEWC010003680.1:0-29475 GCA_038996855.1 Solanum aculeatissimum
AATGTTTAAGAATCTGAGTCCACAGAATTCACTGTGTGTCCTTAAGGAATTTAATCCCCTCACTGTACCCGAGGTTTTTGGATTACTTTCTCCCAGGATAAAATAGATTTACAATTACAGAATAGCGGTACCTCAAACTCTATAAATTTTGTAAGAAGAAATATGCAGAAGGAGAGAAATTTTTTCGATCTCTGAATAACACAGAATGGACCTCCATTTATAGGGAGAATTGCGAAAGTGCCTGTTCAAACAGACACGTCTGTTCTGAACAGACATGGTGTCTCTTGGAAACGAAGTGTCTGTTGTGACAAATCTTTTGGCGCAAAAACTAAAAAGTTGTTAAAATAATTAACTTATTAATTTCGTATAATAAAATAACTAATTAACAAATAATTCATAAATTTATAAATAATTTACAAATTAATTAATTAATTAATAATTCACAATTATCAAGAAAATGAAGATTGATTAAATAAATTTTGTCTAGCCGAAGCCGAAGCCGAAGCCGTAGCCGTAACCGTAGCCGAGTGAGCGACGACGAAGACGGCGTGAGGGGGTCCCCTTTTCTTGACTCTTTAAGAGTTAGAGGAAGTGTATCCTAATAGAAGGATCCCACTTTTCCTCTTTTTTTCCGATGAGGGAGAATGACTATTCATTTTCCTCAAATAACTCTTCATCTCCCTTCATTGGTTCCCCACATTTTTCCTTTGTCTTTCCTTCTCCATTTCCCAATTGATACTTTACTTAGACCCAACATAATTTTTAATCAGACGATGGGAGGATTGTGCTATCTTGTTTACAGCAAAGGCTATATCTGATCTCGTCAATGCCAAATACTACAAGTTACCATCAATAGTACGATAGAGCTTAACATCATTAAGATGTGCACTGTCCTCCAAGCATAATGAATTTTGAATAGACATGAGAGTATTGACTGCTCTCACACTAGATATCTGGGTCTTATCAATTATGTCATTAATATAGTTCTTTTGAGATAAGAAGAGCCCATAAGAAGTTCTCACAACACAACTTGAACACCAAGAAAATGATTAAGAGAGCCAAGGTCATTGATAGAGAAGTGTTTCCCAAGTCTCAATATAATCTTATTGAAAGCATTTGGATTACTCCCAGTAATAATCAAGTCATCAACATGAATGACCAAATAAATACTAATGCCCAACTAATTATAATTGAAAATACAATGATCAACATAAGAAACTTTAAAACTCAAGGTTAGAAGATAGCTCCATAGTTCTGAGTACCAAGCTCGTGGCGCCTTTTTAAGGCCATAAATTGCCTTCTTGAGTTTTCAAACATTAGGCCTTGTGTAGTCAACAAAACCTTTAGGCTAATCCGTATAAATCTATTCTATTAGATGATCATGTAAGAAGACATTATTGACATCTAATCGATGTAAAGGCCAATCTCTTGTGACAACTATAGTTAAAATAACTCAAACTAAAGTGTGTTTAGCAACTGGAAAAATGGTCTCAATATAATCAATGCCCGGTCGTTATGTGAATTCCTAAGCAACAATACATGCTTTATATTTGTTTAATGATCCATTAAAATTGACCTTGACTTGAAAAATCCATTTAGAGCCAACTAACTTTTGCTTTGCAGTAGATGCGACAAGCTCCCATGTACCTTGTTTCTGTAATGCTTGATTTTTTTTCTTCCATGGTTGCTTTCTAATTAGGATCATTTACTGCTTTTGACATATATTTTGGCTCGATTTTAATGTTCGTCAATAAGATATGCTCAAGTTGGAGAACAGAGGAAATGGAAAAAGAAGATGAATCATGGATATATTGGTAGGGACTTTGGATGGAGTGTCATTGGCTTGGATGAGAGAATTGACTTTTGGTTCAGAAAGAGAGGTGTACATGCATAACTTTTGTGCTGATTTATGAATATTATTCTTTGCTCGTGTCATCATGTTATGAGTGTTTTCTAGTAAATCCCTGTCATGGTTAGAAGATAATAAACTGGGAGATAGATTAGATGAGGAGCTCATAGCTGAAGCATGTACTAAAGATCTCAATTAACTTATTTAATGATGGAGTATTGTCTATAACACCCCATATTATTCTAGTTGTAGTTAGTTCAAAATCAAGAAAAAAATTCAAAATTTTGCAGAAATGAAATAGGTCCCAGCACGGACTTGGGTAGGAAATTTTGATCGAGGAAATTAGAAAAAGCAAAATTTGAGGTAGTGGAGTTCGTGCCCTGTACACATCAAGAACATGGGTATAAAACTCAAAAACTGAAAGTTGAGACCAAGTCTGTGTCACAGACTTGATGGTCAGACTCTGCCCGATGTTTATTTAATGAAATAGCATTTCAGTCTTTTTTCCACCATTCCCAAGTATAACCCAATACATTGGGATCAAATTCCATCTCATATCAGTACCTAAAACAGTTTCTTTATCATAAATGCCTAAAATCTTTTGAGAACGAGGACTAAAGAAAAGAGAAGGAGCTAGGGTTTAAGAATTTCAAGACTAATCTTTAACTTTTGGTTGTTCAATATTTATTCTAGGTATGCAAGTCTACTAGCTAGAATGTTGGACTAAGTTCATCCTTGAGCCTTATCCGTTCTCTTTTCCAACCAAATAAAACTATGAGTTTGAGTTTCAATCCCCTTTTCAAAGTGTAAATTTTGAGTGTGTGTGTGTATATATATATATAACTTTTTATTGAATTGGAGTATTATATCTGATTGTATATTTTTGAGTTGAGTTTGAGATTATGGATTCATGCTTCCGTTTACATGAACTCTAGATGAGTCTTGCAATTAATTATTACATGTATTGCTTTGAGTTAAAGGATGATTGTTTTACCAAATTACTGGTACAAAGAGTTTGAATATGTGATGAGTTAGAGAAGTCTTTTCATTTATATATTGAGCATGAGTCAAGCCAAAAGTCTTTTAGTCATATTTTGAGCATGGTACAAATACCTTTAAACATTTACTTTGAAAAATAAGTTGAGAATTAAACTTGTGTTTTACACATTCATTGAATCGAGAACACATTCTTTAAAGAGAAATGATAAGTTGAGAAAATTTGAAGTTGAGCTAAGTCCAAGGAGACTAAAAGAGTTAGTTGAGTATGTATACTCTTTTGAGTTACAAGCATATAAACTATATTTTTAGGATTAGGATTGAACATCGATTTGGGTAAGAGTATAGAAAAAGTCTAACCTTATAAACTACGTGGCTAGTATAGGATAGGATCATACTGAAATTGGGATGACTCCTTATTTTCCTTTGAGAAGGTCTATTAGATGGATACATAAGTTAAGTTTATCCCTTGCTTTGGCAAGGTATAGGATAAGTCTAGCAATGTGTACAAGACGATGTGTCATCACGAAGCTCATAGTGTTGGTTTTTGATTAGAGAAACTCTCCAAGAAGTAAACATTTATATTTTATCCACTAAGTTGCATTAATATATAGTTGAGGTGTTGCCTTTTGTTAAATGACATGTTTAGATTAGTTGATCCATTCTTTCAGAGTTGAGTATCATGATTTAAGATTTATTTTTCCATTTTACATAATCATACGTTTGATGTACTAACGTTATTTTGACTTGCATCTTTTTGTTATACAAACACATGTGATACAGATCCTCAACAAGAACATCATTGACGATCTAGTTTCTGCCCAGCTTGTAGAGACCTCTTTGCTTCAAGAGGAGCTCTTGAGTCTTTACTTTCCTGCTATCGGTCCTTAGTTAGATGTAGTCGTGGTCCTGTCCCGGTACCCAATTTAAAATTGGTACTTTAGAGGCTTCATAGACTAGTTAGACATTATTCAATTTACTTTCTTGAGTTATTTTGAAAGCATTGAGTCGAGTTTTATTTATCTTAGCACATTGAGTTTCATGATTATGCAATAAGACTTTGAGATGTATGTTTCATTATTCATATTCTAGTTCATTTATTATATTAGAGACTTTTGCCAATTAAGTTAGCCAAGACAAATGGTTTGCTTAGGACCATAAATGGGTTTTAAGTGACGGTGCCACCTAGGGTATAGGATCGGGGCATGACAAACTTGGCATGAAAGTACATAGTTCAAGTGTCTTAGGATGTCTATGAAGCTATGTATAATAAAGTCTTTCTTATAGGTGTGAAACACACCACATCTATAATAGAAGCCTATGTGACATTAGAAAGTATATTATTTTCTTGGTATTCTAATTCGTGCTACAAAGCTTAACTGTATAAAAATTTCTTCTAACTCGTATGTTCACGCATTTTCTGATCAAGACTACCAAAAGAGAAGTTGAATGTCCCATGCAAGCTAGGGAAAGATGACACCCCGCTAAAAAGAATGAAAACTAGTAAGAACCATGAGCTTCGGAGGGACCAAAAGGTCTGTCTATACTTGTACCTGCTGAGAAGCCACCTGAAGATGAAGTTACCAATGTTGAATTTCGTAATGCCATCTAGATGTTGGCTCAAGCTGTGATAGCACAAGTTGATCAGCAAAGGGCAGGCTAGCAGGGCACTCCATACACTTCAAGGATTCATGAATTTTTGTGGATGAACCCACTAAAGTTTATGGAGTCTACACTTAATGAGGATCCATAGAATTTTATGGATGAACTTTAAAAAGTGTTCCAAGTTATGCATGTTGTTGATGCCAAGAATGTTGATTTAGCTATTTACTAGCTCAAGGGTATGACAAGGTTATAGTTTGACTAGATGAAGAATGCTAGGGGAGAAGATGCACCACTCTTAAGCTAATTTATGCTTGAAGAGGCTTTCTTGTAACGTTTCATTCCGCGAGAGTTAAGGTAAGAAAAGGTAAGAGAGTTCCTTAACCTGATGTAAGATTCTATGAATGTGCATGAGTAAGGCCTTAGGTTCACCAGTTATTTCATTATACTCCGAAAATGGTAGTTGACATGAGGAGTAGAATAAGACTATTTGTGTATTGACTCTTCTAATTGGAAAATAAAGACAACATGACAGCTATGTTGATTGGTGACATGGAAATAGCTAGGTTGATAACCTATGTGAAACAAGTTAAAGAGGATAAGCTGAAGGATATGAAGGAGTTTTGCAATAAAAAGGACAAGACATTAAATCATGAATCTAGTAAGAGAGGGATTAGAAGTGGAGTCGATCATCCTTTTAGACAGGCTCATCTGGACCTGCACTATCATCATCCAGTGAACCCCCACTGAAGGAATATAAATGATTAGAGGCCTCAGAATTTCAGAGCTTAGGGTCCCATCACAAGTAAGTATGGCCCAAGGGCCCTCTCTCCACCCATTATATGGAAAGTATGGTAGGTCTGTCACGACCCAAAATCGAATCACGACTAAAGAGAATAAAATAAATCAGAAACAAACACAACATATCATATGAAATTCCAAAATCTAGAATCATGAGTAAAAGAACATCTAAAGTAGTACAAAAAAGTAAATACAATTGTCTGAAATAAAAATACAAATCTGTCTGATCATATCTTATACAATATCCGAAATATAAGCAATAAAAGAAATCTCAAGAGATCTACGATGACTCGAAGTCTGAGCCTCACCGCTAAGATTTGGAATAGAAAAAGGTCTCTGATCGAGTAGAATCAACTATCCTTTAGGGGTCCCTGTACTCAATTTGTAGGAAGAAAATAAAGAGGGGTGAGTACATTGAAATGTACCCAGTAGGTTCAACTGACTGGTACGAGAAATCGAACAAGTATGTTGTAACGAAAAATTTCATTACTTGCATTAAAAGGGTTATTGTACAAATAACATATACATAAGAATAATATAAGATAATGTACAGACCCATACTTTGAAAAACCTAGTTGATGTGGTGTACACTAATTTTGAACTCATTTTGAGTGGTTAATGATCACCATGGATCTCCCTTATGTAGCCATGTTCAAGAGAATTACATTGGTTAAGTTTATATTAAGAATCATTAGATGAGTTAACTGGTCATATTAGCACAAGAATAACTTGATGGTCTAAGGCCTATCAAACTGAAGATATTTGAGTTAGCTTTCCAACTCATCCAGTTTCACTTGATTTCGAGTTTGAATTGAGAAGTTATGCCCTTTTTGTAAAGGCCATCTGTGCAGGGATTTTGTTGAGTGTTTTTTTTGGCTAAGGCATGTTACCAAGAGACCCCATACGGGTCGTGAAGCCTTGTCCAATTTGTGTGGGGGTCTCGTTCTCCTCAACACGGATCGTGGTGAAGTGTTTCGTAAAGGTCTCATCCTAAGTAATGATTTTAAGTATAAGGTTAACATTCTGGAAACTCGCGTCACCTAAACGGAAGCCCCTACGGTCTATTTGGAACTTGATGGGTCGTAAGGCTACTAGTGAGAGCTAACCATGTTAGAATTTTGGCCATGTTCAGTCACACGGACCACTACATCGTTCGTGTGTCACCACACGGTTTGTGAGGTAGCCCGTAAGGGTGTTGGTGTGAAAATTTTCTAAGTATGAAATTACCGTCTCAGACCTTCATCAGTGAAATATTTTCTAAGGTTAGCTCCACGGACTAGTTCACGATTCGTGTGCCTCTACACCGTCTGTGAGACCACTTCACGGGACCACTGAAAACATTTTGACTTCTATTTCATTAATGACGTTCTTGTAATTTTGGCTATTCTTAAGGGTCGTTTATGACTTTCTTACCTATCCTAAACCTCTCAAAAGACTTATACTTTTCCATTCTCTTTTAAACTTAATCTCACACTTAGAATTTACTCAAACTCTCTCCTAAGAACTCCTCTCAAGTGATCTAGTGAAGGCTTAGCTTGAGAATTATGGGAAGTCTCTCTTCTTTAATCAATTTCTTAATTATTCTTCTTGGTCATCAAAGGTATGTGGGATTGATTCATAGTCCTCTTTCAATCATGAAAACCTAAAAGCTTTCTACACTTTAACTTATGAATTTTAAGCTTCAATTGATTATGGGTCTTTTAAAATATTTGTGATTTGATCAAATTAAAGTATGTGCAGTGTTTAATTGATGATTTTAAGGTGATTTATGCCCAATTATGATGAAGTACTTTGATATTATGAAAGTCTAATTATGCATATCCTTTTAAGCTTTAAATCTATGTATATGTAATATTATTTGAGTTTTAATTGTTGATTTAATTATGAATTTCATATGGATTCTTCTTATTATGAGTTTTAACTTATGAATTCTAATTGCCCATGTTATTCTCATCATCATTCATGACATTTGCATACATGAGCATTGGATTCTATGAAGTATTTGATGTGGGTTAAGCCCAACTTTAATTATGACTATGATTTTGAACAAATATGGATATGACAAGCTTGTGATCACAAATATGTCTGATTTGGCTCTTTGAGCAACTTTGGATGTTTACACCATTATGTATAAGTTTTTATGAGTTACTCCTATGCATGGCTATTGACATGAAAGAGGATTTGACTTTTTAGCCCAAGTATGACATGAATTGAAATATTTTTGGCTTTTAAGCCTCAATATGTATTGTTATGATTTGAAAGACTTATCCTCTTTGTGAAAAGTATGTATATGTATATATATTTTTGTGAGATGTTGACCTAGCATCGAATGGGATTGGAGTAGTAAGTGGGCTATCTCCAAGGGTCCCACTATTCTCTCTTGAACTACGTGCTAGTGTAGGGCCCTTTTATGGGATAATTATAATATGATATGAAAATCCTTTTGAAATGACTGGATCGTAAGGAAGGTGTCCATCACACAGAAATGATCGGGTCGTAAGGTGTGATGTGGGCTACACCTTGGCAAGTAGTCCATCCTCATTTTAATGCGGGGGCTTGACATCAAGAGTTCATGTATTAGCTCGCATGGATTGTGATGTCAGTTACAGTTTCATCCTCGATATGTTAAGCATTATGACATTCATATATCATGGACTTTATGGCATATTGATATATTATTCATTCTTATATGATTCATTCTATCTATATTTGTGCCCTTATCATCTAACATTGATTTATAGGATTACATGTTCATAACATTTGCATGCCCGCATACTTAGTACATTTAAATGTACTAACACATACTCTTTTGCCTACATTATCTAACCATGTAGGGACCGAAGACTATCTCCTTCCACCTCTTGACGACTAGTTGTTTGACTTAAAGTTGCTTGTGGTGAGTCCTATCATCTAAGGACAAGCCGACTTATATCTACCTACTTTTATTATGATGTGTATTTCTTTACTTTGAGGGTGAGCCCAGGACGTGTCTTGGCCACCAACCTATTCTAGACTAGAGGCAATGTTGGACATTTTATAGTCTTTCATACGAGTTATGCCATGTGTATATTTGAGATATTATGATTAAGTACTATGTATAGATGATATGATTATGTAATATGAGATGTTATAGAAAGTCCTAAGTCCTATGATATCCCCATAGCTTGAGTCGTCCTTACCCATCCCTAGTATTATGTGCTATATGTTATGTGAATCCATGTAAATCCCTACCACTACGATATACCCATAGCATGAGTCATACTTACCCACCCCGTAGAACTATGTGTTTAAATGTATATTTATGCGCTTCTGAATCGATGATGTGCGAATGTATGCTATGAGGCTTGTTTGGGGACTTTTGGGTTCCTATTCGCTGTGTCACTCCTAGGCCCTACTCCTGGGCCGTGACGAATAACAATAATAACCAATGGTACAGTGCGAAGAGAGATGTGAATACAATGCATGAGAGTCTCATCAGACCATAAACCAAGTGTCTCCCAACCTTGCCACCTGCCCATGGTCATGGGGTATCATAATATCTCAACCTTTCTACCTGCCCATGGTCAAGGGGTATATCAATATATCAACGTTGCTATCTGCCCGTGGTCAAGGGGTATGAAAAGTGTACATCTCACCCTCGCCTCTTGCTCAGATCAAGGGGTTGTATAATAAGTGGTACAATATTTCAAAAGTGGACCATCTTATTCCTGTTTTCTACCCAGGTCAAAGGATGGTACAATGCAATATGGAATACATGCATGTCAATGATACAAATCAAGATATAAGTAATGGCATCATGCTAAGAATACTAATACATAAGCCTCAAATAATCATGGAGAATAATATCAAGTGCCATAATTGGTGTCTCAAACCATCATCATGTCTCAAATCATCATAGTTATATCAATAGTCAAGTGTACAAACAATAACAGACCTCACTCATCCCAAAATATACACATGGTCCTTAAAAGTATCTCACAAGCCACTAAATTACCACAAAATTACCCAAATGGTATCACAAGTCTCATTTTATCACAATAATATCCTAAATTATCTCAATTTATAAAATTCTATCTCAATTTATCAATAGGATCATATTTTACTCAATTTTTGGCATAACCAAGATTACATTTCCATCACAATTCTAACATATCAACCTATTTACTCATGAATCAATATAGATTTTACAATTACCACAAAAATATCCAATAACTCAAATTCAGTCCCACAAAGGTTAGCCAAACCTACCTCGATGCCGAAACCGTACTCGGGCAAGCTCTCAATCAACTCAAGTCTCCAAACGACCACCGAATCAACCAATCACTATTAAAAATAGATATTACGTGTCAAGAGGTGAATTTTGATACTCATATTGACATGAATGAGGCTTAGGGGCAAAATAGTCAAAATTAGGACTACAATTCAAAGTTCTCGAATTTAGAAATTGACTTGAAAATCAGATTATACATAAAAAATGGAGTCCGTGGTGAAAGTTTCACTAAAATCGAGTGCAAATTAAAATAAAAATCATCATTTAAAGTTTCAAAATCATAGACCAAAAATTCTCAATTTTAGATATTTAAAATCATGATATTCAAGACAAAATCAAGTTAAAAATTATAAAAATTAAATAAAAATATTTTAGAAACACTTACCGAAAAAATCTTCAAAAACCCTTGTCAAAAATCACCCCAAAAGCTTGAAATGATTGAAAATGGAGTAAAAATGGGGTCTTACAGATTTAACACTGTTCAAGTCAAAATACACTCTGTGAACGCGGGATGGGGCTCACAAACTGATGTGCTACCAAAATACAACACTTTTGATACTTAAAACTTGGAATTTTATCTATTCTCAAAGTGATATTGTTAGATTTGATGTGTTTTTATGTTTTTTTTGCAGGAATACAGGATTTGTATGATTTTTGGGTAAAGTGTGCTGAAAATGCTGATTATGAGGATTCACGAAACCTTTTATGGGTTGTGGATGATTTCACGGGCCATAGAAAGCGAGTCGTAGTAAATTCCAATGAAGGGTGATTTTCATAAGTTTAATCTACGAGCAAGTCGACGAGCCATAAACCATTGTACGAGTCGTAGATCAACCATTGTATCTTAAGAATCAGAGATTGAGGAGTTACTGGAAAGTCATCAGACAAAAGCCTCCACGGGCTGTAGAATCTTATACGACCCATAGAAGGGTCTCATAGAAGCCACCCCTGTTTTGAAGATGAAGTCCACGAAAGCCCGACTATGGGTCGTGGAACATCTTACGACCCGTAGAGCCTTCCGACCTAGTTTTTATAGTTTGATTTGGCTTTGTATTTTATACATTATAAATAGAGTTTAGGTTATTTTTCATTAAGTTTTCTAGAGAGTTTATAGTTTTGATTATTTTTTGGGAGAGAAAAATAATCTTTTGTGTTCATGATTTTTGTGATTGGTATAGAAGAGTTGGATTTATTGTTCGTAAATTCATTCGTGTAAGTGCTCAATTATATTATTCTATATCACGATTCTTGCATCTACACTTATTATGATTAGCTAAATCCATAACTAGGCTTGTGGGAACCATGAAGAACTAACAAGGTAAAATAGGATAATTTGTAATTCTTGGAAGGTGTGTATGAGTGCATTAATTATTTTTCTTCGTTTTGCATGCTTTTTAACGTTGGCCAACATTAGAACTCGCCTAGTGTTACTTGCTAGATCAAGGAGGTAATAAATAGGAAAAGAGAATAATTAACAGGATCTGATTGATGTTTTCTCGTCTAATCAACCAAACTGGATCAAGGGGAGGTTGTACTTGGACAATAGGTAAGGGTTAGTAGTGTCACTGGGAAGATGGATCAAATCCAGTGTTGAAATTTACCTTACAGTTGGATCAAAGTGTTTGATAAACTTAACTTACCTTTCTATATCTACACACTGGAGAAGATTACAATTATCTGGTAATGGTGAGTTGGAGAATCATGGGGAACACATCTCCTTGTTAGCTCTTCTACTGATTTCATAACACTTGCATTAGTCTAGGTTTATTTTACAATTACAACCCCCCCCCTTCGAGAGATAAGTAGGTTAATCACTCTACTTTGCAATTGAACTATTCTGGAGTCTATCATATTTCCTATAGGATTCGACACTTACCTTGGTAGGTTATTTACTTGATAGCGATTGTTTTAACCTTGAAAATGAGGTGTATCTTGAGCAACATCACGAATGCGGAGGGTTGGGGAACAACAATGCTCCGCAAATTTGGAACAAGGTCTGCGAACGTGGAGGGCTAGGATCACTAACCTCCGCAAACGTGGGGGCCTTGACCGCAAATGCCGATAAGAAACAGGTACACCTTTACGAATGCGGAGGCCAAGGCGCGGACACAGAGAAGGATTTCACCTACACCAGATTTCACTTGCACCAGCAGTGCCTAATCAATTTCCTAACTCAGAACGGCCCATTAAAACTCATTCAAAATCATAATCACACAAACCAAATATGTATCTAGACCAGAAATAGCGATCCAGACTCAACAAAATAATTAGAAATTGATTTCTAGGACTCCTCACTATAATTACCAATGCGACTCACATAAATTAGTTTAAAACTCAAAATACCAAAATTGGTTTAAAACTCAAAAATAGCAAAACTGCCCTCAGCAACTCCAAAAAATATTACGAGACCATTTCTAGCATTAGTTTTACTATCTGGAACTACTAGAATTTTTGGAATTTCAATCCGAGCTTTTGAACTTTGAGTGCTGACCAAAGTAAAACTTTTGCTTCAAAAATAACTCAAAACATAACTTTGGATCCAAAAACTTCATTTTTACTTCAAATTTGATTTTGTAACTTCTTCTAGACCACTTTCGACATTTCAAAGCTAATGAAATTGACGAATCTCCGATCCGACACCCAAAGCTCAAAATGGTACAAAAACTCACTTCTTGACAACTTAAGCTTCCAAAAATGACAAAACTCACACTCTCCATTTTTAAAAATACAGGATCTCAGTTCCATCAATACAAATAGCTCAAAATTGGTTCAAAGAAACTTACGGAATGAAATAATAGTAATTTTCACAAGTAGGCTAAAAAATGACCAATCAAGTCATTACATCATTCACCACTAAAAATAATGTTCGTCCTCGAACATAAGACAAACAAGAGTACTTTAAGCCTAAAAAATGTTGAGTTATTTGGTTCGCATGTTAGACTTTTAACTCCCAAGTAGCCTCATCAATAGAACAGTATCACCATTGAACCTTCACTGAAGATATATCCTTGGACCTCAATCTTCGGACCTGCCTGTCCAATATAGCTACCGGCTTCTCTTCATAAGACAAGTCTGAACCCAACTAAACCAAATCATAAGATATCACATGGGACTCATCTAGAATATACTGTTGGAGCATGGAAACATGAAATATAGGATGAATAGATGATAGTCTTGATAGTAATGCCAACTCATAGGCAACCTTACCAACTCTCCTCAGATTATCAAAAGGTCTTATAAACCTGGGACCAAGCTTGCCCCTCTTCCCGAATCTCATTACACCCTTCATGGGTAAAACTTTCAGCCAAACATTGTTCCCAACAGAGAACTCAAGAGGCTTAGTCCTCTGGTCAAAATAACTCTTCTTGTGACTCTAAAATTGTCAATAGTCTACCTTGTATCAATCAGACCCAATTCATGGCATCCCTGAGTAGATCCACACTCAACACATCTGTTGAACCCAAGTCAAACTATCCAATAGGCGATCTACACCTTTGGCCATACAAGGCCTTAAATGGTGCCATCTGAATGCTAGAATAGTAACTGTCGTTATATGTAAACTCTTGCAATGGTAAGTGCCATTCCCACCAGGCCCCAAAATCTATTACACAAGCCCGTAGCATGTCCTCTAACACCCGAATGGTGCACTCATACTATCCATCTGTATGGAGGTGGAAAGCTAAACTTAAATCCAATCGAGTACCCAAACCACAATATAGAGCCTGCCAAAAATGGGAAGTGAACACAGATTCTCTATCTGGCACTATAGACACTAGCACCCCGTGCAACCTGATAATATCCCAGATATACAACCTAGCCAACAGATCTGCACTGTAGCTATTATTTATCGATAAAAAGTGAGCTGACTTGGTCAAACGATCAACTACTACCAAAACTCAATCAAACTTGCCCATGGCCATGGGAAAAGTTGTAATAAAATCCACAGTCACTCGCTCCCATTTCCACTCGGGGATGGGCATCCTTTGTATCAATCCACTGGGTCATTAGTTCTCATACTTGACTTGTTGGCAATTCAAACACTTCACCACGAACTCATCTATGTCCCTTGTCATCCTGAACCACCAATAATGTTGTTTTAAATTATGGTATATTTTTGCCGCACTGGGATGGATGGAATATTTAATACAATAGGCCTCCTCCAATATCAGTTTCACCCAATCCCCTTCTTTAGGCACATAAACTCTCCTATTTATCCTGAAAACACCCTTAGAATCAGTAATAGCTACCTTGGTTCACCCCTCAACACTTTATCACGAATCAAGCATAATCTGGGGTCCTCAAACTAATGAACACATATCTAATCAAGCAAAGAAGATCTAGCCTCTATTATGGATAATATACTTTGGGGAGACAAAATATCTAAATGAACCATCTGTCTAGCAAGCGACTGGACCTCCAAAGCTAAGGGCCTCTCCTCAGCCCTCAAAAATGCCAAACTTCTCATACTAGTAGCCTTTCGGCTCAAAGAATCTGCCATTACATTCACCTTTCCCGGGTGATATAGAATAGAGATGTCATAGTCTTTTAGCAACTCCAACCACCTACGTTGTCTCATGTTCAAATTAGGCTGAGAAAAGATGTATTTAAGACTTTGGTAATCGGTGAAGATCTCACAATGCACCCCATAAAGATAATGATGCCATAATTTCAACATAAATACTATCACAACCAACTCTAAGTCATGGGTAGGGTAGTTTCTCTCGTTTACCTTTGGTTGTCTAGAAGCATAAGCTATCACTTTCCCCGTTTACATCAATATACCACCCAAACCCACACCAAAAACATCATAATACACCACAAATAACACTTTCTTCTTGGGAAAAGCAAGAATAGGTGTTGAAGTTAATAAATCCTTGAGATTTTGGAAGCTCGCCTTACACTCCTTGGACTACTGAAATGCCATATTCTTCTGAGTCAATCTAGTCAGCGGGGCTGCTATAGAAGAGAATCCCTGAACAAAATGTTGATAATACTCCGCCAAACTAAAGAAACTCCATATCTTAGTCACATAAGTAGGTCTAACTCACTCATAAATAGTTGTCACCTTGTCCAGATCCACTATAGTACCATTCTTTGACACTACATTCCCAAGCATTGCAACAGACTCAAGCCAAAACTCACACTTTGAGAACTTGACATATAACTTCTCTTCTCTTAATCTCTGTAGTACAGTCCTCAAATACTGAACATGATCGACCTCACTCTTAGAGTTAACCAATATATCATCAATAAATACGATCATAAATATGTCTAAGTAGGGTTTGAACACTCGGTTCATCAACTCCATAAAAGTAGCTAGGGCATTAGTCAACCTGAATGACACAACCACAAACTCCTAATGCCCATAACGGGTCCTGAAAGCTATCTTCGGGATATCAGACTCTCAAACTCTTAATTAATGATAGCTGGATCTCAAATCAATCTTAAATAATACTGAGGTACCCTACAAATGATAAAAAAGATCATCAATGCAAAACAAAGGATACTTGTTCGTAATGGTCACTTTGTTCAGCTGGCGATAATCAATACACATATTCATATTGCCATCCTTCTTCTTCACAAAAAAGATGGGAGCACCCCAAAGAGATACACTCAAATGAATAAACCCTTTCTTCAACAAATCTTTTCATTTTCCCTTCAACTCAGCCAAAGCCATCCAATAGAGGGAAATAGAAATGGGCTTAGCGCCCAACTTTACATCAATAGCAAACTCTATGTCACAATCTAAAGGAACCCTAAGTAAATCAGTTGGGAATATATCCATAAAATCTCTAGTAACCCTGGTGGACTCCAATGATAGGAACTCCTGAGAAATAGCTCAAACGTGAGCCAAATATAAAAAGCAATTATTGTCCATCAATTGACAGACATGCGTATAAGAAATAACTCCCTTGGTATAGGAGATAGATGCTTAAGTCCACACCAACTAAGGCAAATTCGGGCAAGATAAGGTCACGGTCTTTGCATGGAAGTTAAGAATAGCATGATGAGGCGATAACCAATCCATAACCAATATCACATCAAAGTCTACCATATACAACAATATCAAGTCAGCAATAGTATCTCTCCCTATAAAAGTCACAATACAACCCCAATACACCTAATTCAACACTAATGATTCACCTACCACGGTGAAAACACAAATAGGCTCAAATTTAGCTCACACATAATATCAATATCCGAAGAAAAATAAGCCGATACATATGAATAAGTAGAGCCTGGATCAAATAATACTAAAGCTGAACAGTAGCACACTGGAACTATACTTGTGATAACTGCATCAAAAGCCTCCACCCTGAACTCTATCTAGGATAGCATAACAAACCCTACAACCAACACTATCCTGTGGGCCTCCACGGGCTCCACCTCTCTCTATGCCATGACTTCGTCTTATACCTCCTCTCATGCCATAAGAGGTGTCTCTAGCTATTGGTGCTGGGGCTGGACTGGCTGACTGAGACCTTGAAGCCTGAGATGGAAATGCATGATGTGTACAATGGTTGGTGAAGTGCCCAACCTTATCACAAACATAGCAGGCTTTGGGATCTTTTTCCTGAGACGATTGTGTCGAAGAACCACCACATGTGACTTTACCAAGAGAGCTATCACGACCTATCTGAGTAGGCCCAAACCTGTCAACACTATCAGATGTTAGGATGGTTGCATGAACTACTCCACTCTGATGGCCCTGCCTCTAAAGCTCTCTATCTCAGGGTGAGTGTCAACTAAACTGTCCATGCTGAAGGAACCTCTTGCTGCCACCCTATCTATCATGCCTAATACGCTCTATCCTGTAAGCCTGATCCATCACACTCTAAAATGTTCCTCCACCCAGAACCAAGGAAGTTGTAGCCTCTTGAAGACACCCTACCAATCCCTTGGCAAAGTGCCAAATCCTCTCAAACTTAGTAGGGATGCTGGATAAGGCATATCTAGACAATGTATAAAATTTGCCCTCATAGTCTAAAATTGACATAGAACCTTGTTGAAGTCTATCAAACAAATCCCTGTGGTTTTCCGAAGGCTATATGGCACAAACCTCTCCAGATATACCCCTGTGAACTGCTCCCATGTCATAGCTGGAGATCCAACAGGTTTACAAGCCAAAATAGACCACTACCACTCTTTGTCTAGGATAGTGAACTGGTAAAAGGTGTAAGAAACACCATGCGACTCGAGAATGGCTAAATTACATAGACGGTCCTGACAATCTGACAAAAATCATAAGCTCTATCACTAGGAGTACCATTAAATCTTGGGGCAACTTATCAAACAAATAACTAAAACTTTTCTGCTCCGCAGTAGACATGGCTGGGCTAACAGAAGATGGTGGGACTATAAATAGGGGTGGTGTGATAGATGGAGCAATAGCCAAAATCTGAAGCTATAAACTCAAACTTAGCCTAGATGTCTGAGGCAAAACCATAACAGTCATAGGAGGATCTGATGGAACTAAGGAAGGACCAACATGGATTATGGCTGGCTTAGCTAGAGCTATAAGAGGGCCAATCGACACTGTAGAAATTGGTGCATCAATAACAACTAGGGCTCGAGGATCTCCCTTTAATCTAACCAATACCCAAAAAAGTAGCTCATGAACCGAGGGCGTATCAGCAGGACTTGAGATGGTGAAACATAGTTTATAGGCCTCTCTTGCACATAACCCAGCTCTAGAGAAAGTGTTCTAGCTGGTCCTCAGGGTGGAGCTTCCCCTTTAGCATGTCCTCAACCCCTAACCTTATCATGAACCCTGCCTCGACAATTAGTGGGAGCCACATCAGCTGGCTCAGGATCTCCCGCTGATCATCGAGATCTAGTAATCAACATCTGTGTAGAAAGAGTAAATTAGACACTTTCAAAACATGTGATACGAAGAAACACACGAATAGAAGCAAGACATGAAAGTTTTTCCTATAAAGTGCCTCATAGCCTCTTGAAGATAGGTATGGACATCTACATACCAATCCATGAGACTCTACTAGATACCCTTCCCTTGACTTACAAGCCCAACAAACCTAGAGCTCTGATACTAAATTTGTCATGACCTAAAATCAGATCACGAGTAAAGGGAATAAAATAAAGCAAAAACAAACATAAGATATCATAAAAAATCTCAAAACATGAAGTCATGAGTACAAGAGTATCTAAAGTAGTACGAAAGAGTAAATACAACTGTCTCAAATGAAAATACAAAGTTGTTTGATAATATCTTATACAATGTATGAAATAGAATCAATAAAAGAAATCTCAAGAGATCCATGATAACTCGAAGTCTGAGTCTCACTACTTTGATCTCAGAGAGAAGAAGGTCTCTGATAAAATAGAATCAACTACCTTGTAGATATCTTTGTGCTCAATCTACAAGGAGGAAACAAAGTAGGGTGAGTACACCAAAATATACCCAGTAGGTTCAACTGATTAGGTAAGAAAAATCAAACAAGTATATAGTAACGAAGAATCCCATTATCTGTATCAAAAGAGTTAGTGTAAAAATAACATATATATAAGATTAAGATAAGATAACCACAATAACCAATGGTACACTTTGAAGAGAGATGTGAATACAATGCATAAGAGTTTCATCAAGCCACAAACCAAGTATCTCTAAACCTTACCACCTACTCGTGGTCAAAGGGTATCATAATATCTCAACCTTGCCACCTGCCCGTGGTCAAGAAGTATCTCAACATTGCCACCTGTCAGTGGTAAAGGGGTATGAAAAGTGTACATATAACCCTTGACTCCTGCCCGGATCAAGGGGTTGTATAATAAGTAGTACAATATCTCAAAAGTGGAGCATCTTACCCTTTCTTCCTACCCGGTTCAAGGGATGGTACAATGCAATATGGAATACATGCATGCCAATGATACAAATCAAGACAAAGCAAAGCCATCATGCTAAGAATACTAATACATAAGCCTCATATAATCACAGAGAATAATATCAACTACCACAACTGGTTCCTTAAACCATCATCATGTCTCAAATCATCATAGTTATATCAATAGTCAAGTGTACCAACAATATTGGACCTCACTCGTCCCAAAATATACACATGGTCCTAAAAAATATCTCACAAGCCACCAAATTCAACAAAATTACCCAAATGGTGTCACAAATCTCATTTTATCACAATAATATCTCAAATTATCTCAATTCACAAGATTTTATCTCAATATTTTAATAGGATCATAATTTACTCAATTTTCAGCATAACCGGGATCATAGTTCCGTCAATTCTAACATATCAACCCATTTACTCATGAATCAATCTAGATCTTATAATTACAACATACACATATCCAATAACATAAACCCAATCCCAAAAAGCTTAGCTTAACCTGCCTAATTTGGGCGTATCAATTTTAGATCATCACCGAGGAATACGATGAAGTAATAATCTATTAGTTATTATTTTCATTTTGTAATTTTGTTTCCTAATTTATTTTATTTTCTTGTTTTGATCATGTAGGGACCAGGTAGTGCATGCAAAACACCTGAAGCAAAGGTAAACCTCTTCTTCCCTACTACCCAGAGCTCCAAGATCAATATGAAAAATAAATATAGAAGAGTGTGAAGCATAGAGACAAATAGACTTGGTTGCTAATGCTGACAACAGGGGTAGTGATGATTTGGGTCTACAACATTTGGCTGATGGTTTGCACTTACCTCCTCCTCCATTTTTGCAGCAGCAACACTACCCAAGGCCAGTGATTTTATCGAAAGATGATGATATAGATACCGATGGTGTAGGTGCACCTGAAGTGATTATCCTTCCACCATTTCCCTCGGTATCAAATTCACTATAACAAACACTATGCTTCAGATGCTAAACTTGAAGAGCTTGTTTAATGGAGTATCAGGGTAGGACCCAAATCAACACCTAATGAACTTTGTGGCCATATGCAAGTCATCTGAGATCCTTGGGGTTAATCAGTCAGTCATCAAAATTTGTCTATTTTCATTGTCTCTATCTTGGGAGGCAATGAAGTGGTTGAAATAGCTTTTTTATGACTCTATTTGGAGTTAGGCTAAACTAAAGGCAGAATTTCTGGAGAAATTTGTCTCACCATAAAGGAAGCTATAGATTAAAGATGAGATTGTAGCCTACAAGAAACTACCTACTGAAGCATTACATGATACATGGGAAAGGTTTAGGCAGAAGATGAAATAATATCCTGACCATAATCTTAAAGATGAGCACTTGAAGGAGGTCTTTTATAGGTCCTACAACTTTATTACGAAGCCAGTTATTGATGTAGCTTATGGCGGATCATACATGGCTCGAACATTCTAGGATATCATAGTAATCTTAGATCAGGTTTCCAAAAATAACAAAGCTTAGTGCACCAGAGATAGGGATTATTTTGGGTTCATGTTTGAGATATCAGTAGAACAATGCCAAAGAGAAGAGGAACGGGACTAGGACATGGCTCATATGCAAACTCAGATAGATTTGTTGACTAAGTATTTCTTGGGTGGAGGTCTAAGAAGGTCAAAGCAATAGAGGCCATTGGCAAGTATCATGACTTTGACTTTGACTATGATGAGGAAGCCAAGTTCGTGAACGGTCATGGGGCTTCCAAAATTATAACTCTAGGAACAAGGTCGGATTTATTAGCGCGATTACTACAAAGACCGGCATGATAAAAATGAGCAGCGCAACTGGTAGGCTAGGAATAACTATTGGAATAACAGGGCGGGAGTTTACATGCCACCAATGAATAGAGATTAGCCTACCAATAACTCTAAGACTTCACAATTAAAGCAGATGATGAATAAGGTGCTACAAAAGGTAGAGTCCATAGATGTTGGGGTTAGAGAGATGAGAAATGACATGTACAACATCATCCAGAAAATGGACTCCCATGCCACTTTAATAAAGTAACTGGAGCAGTAGATAGGTCAACTATCTGTTGTTGTAAACCAGAGGAAGACAAGAGCCTTACTCAGTGACACTGTACAAAACCCAAGAAATGATGGTCAGTGCATGGAAATTACAATAAGAAGTGGTAAGAAACTTCTTAACACTCTCCCTATTGGTTCTAAACAGAAGGAGAAGGTCATTGTAGGTGATGGAAGTGAGCATAACGGTGAGGCACAGGAGACCAATATGGACACTAAAAATGATAAAGAGTAAAGCCTGAGTATCTAAGTGTTGAGAGTGAGCACAGGTCAGTTGAAGAAGAGGTAGCTCAGATATTGCCACTAATTTGAAAGTTGCCTCCCTCATCCTCGTAGAGATTGAAGAAGAAAGTTGAGGATGGGAAATTTTAGAAGTTTTATCTCAATGCTTAAGGAGATATCTGTCAACATACCACTGGTGGAAGCATTGGAGTAGATGCTAAGATATGCAAAGTTTATGAAAGACTTGGCCACCAAAAAATGTACTGTCATTTTCGAGCTTAAGGACAACTTGCACCATTACAATGTCATTCCTACCAGGTCATTGATTGAGAAAAAAGAATATCTAGGTGCCTTTACAATTCCTTGTACCATCGGTGCCCTGGTATTTTCTAGAGCTTTGTTTGACCTGGGGGCCAACATCAACCTCATGTCATTGTCCATCTATAAACAACTGGGATTGGAAGCCTCAGAAGCAACTTCAATGAGAATATTTATGTAATTTAATCGGTGAAGCATCTTTTGGGGATCTTATATGACGTCCTGGTACGTATGGGTAAATTTATTTTTCCTACTAACTTTGTGATACTAGATTGCCAGGTGAATTTCAAAGTGCCTATTATTCTAGGATGACCATTCGTGGCCATTAGTTTGGCTTTGGTTGATGTTGGGTGTGGCAAGATGACCTTCAAATTGAACAGTGAAGAAGCCAAATGGCTGCAATAAAAAGGCCAAAGTATGTCAAGGTGATGGTCATATTTGATGAAGCTAATAAGAGTCCTGAGGTATTGCTTATTGAGGTTGGGTTTGATATTAAGCCATTGGTTGCAGTGATAGTGAATGATGATAGTAAGTAGGGTGTTAAGTATGATGCAATAGTACTAGATTTAAAGGGCATGAGGACTCATAGCTTTGCACCAAAGAAGCTAGACTTGGATTTGAAAAATAGGCCTACTCCACTAGCTAGACCATCTATAGAGTAACCACCCTCACTTGAACTCACAGAGTTACCAGGACACCTGAGGTATGTATTTTTGGGTGAAAATGACATATCGTCTATTATAGTTATTGCAGACTTAAATGAAGAATAGGTGACGGTATTGGTACAGGTGTTGCAGCGCTTCATGGGAGTGAAAGGCTGGATAATTACTGATATTATAAGCATTCCTCCTAGTATTTATACACATAAAATTCAGTTGGAGGAAAATTGCACCCTATGGTTTGATATATATTTTGGTGGTAGTTGATTACGTCTTCAAGTGGGTGGAAGTTGTGGCCTTGTCTGATAACAAGAGCAGAAGTGCGGCACTCTTTCTAAGGAGAAATATCTTTTCCAAATTTGGGACTCCTAGAGAAATCATCAATGATGGGGTCTCCCACTTTTGCAATAAGATTTTTTGTACTATGCTGGCCAAATATGGAATGAAAAACATAAGGTGGCCACCCCATACCACCCTTATACCAGCGGGTAGGTAGAAGTTTCCAACTGAGAAATCAAGGAAATATTGGTAAAGTTGGTAAATACCTATGGGATGACTGGGCAAGGAAGATAGATGATGCTCTCTAGATTTATAGGACTACCTACAAAACGCCCATATATATATCCCCATATCGGTTAGTGTTTGTTAAGGCATGACACTTTCCTATGGAGTTGGAGCATAAAGCTTGGTGGTCCTTGAAAAAGTAAAATCTGCAGTGTAGTAATGTGGTGCAAGAGAGATTGGGAAAGATTAATGAGTTATATGAATTTGGCTTTCAAGCCTATGAGAGTATAGACTTGTACAAAGAGAGGAAAAATCCTACCATGACAGACACATTGAAAAGCATAACTTCAGTATAGGGGACAAAGTCCTTTTGTTCAACTCAAGGTTATGGTTACTCCCTGGTAAGCTGAAGTCTAAGTGGTCTGGACCCTTCATGATTACACAAGTGTACCCCCATAGTGCAGTGGAACTGGAGGACGAAGATGGGAACAAATTCCAAGTCAATGGACAGAGAGTGAACAATATTTTGGGTCTCCAGGCAAAATATGTGTAGTGGAGAAATTGCAACTTAACAAAGTATGAGTAGTCAAGGCGACTGCATCGTGCCATGACGTTAAATCACGCACTTCATGGGAAGTAACCCATGGATTGTGTTTATATTTCCTAGTTAGTTTATTTCTATTTTGATTTTTGTTGTAATTGGTCTATCAAGCATTGTTGGTTTTGTGGTTGCAGGGCTAGACAAGTGTGGAATGAGCATAAAAAAGGGGACATATGCAGGTGAGTGATGCAGACTAGGGATAAAACTAAAAACATTGAACAACGGGTACTTTCATGGCCAGTGAAGACTGACACAGACCATCCAACGGTCCATGAAAGTGAAGTGGTTGTAGGAGGCGTGAAGGGATGCTCCACAGACCACTTCACAAATTGTGGAACATTCCATGGGCCGTGAATTATCCCGTGGAGTAGGTAAGTTGTAATTTTGCTCGAGTAGGGGTCTATGAATGGTTCAATGGACTGTGGAACTCTCCACAAACTGTGAAGCCATCCGTGAAAGAGGAGTTGGGCCAACCCGGCCTGACTCGAATCGATAATATCCCTTTTCATACCTAAAAAACCCTCTCCTTCATTTTTCACCCAGTTCCTTTATCTTACTCTCAAATCCTCCATATTCTTTCACTCTAATGATGATTGAGTTGTCCATTTCACGATTTCTAACACCAATCTCATCTTGGGTCTAAGTTTTTCAAGTGATTTCTCATACCCACATTGTCCATACTCAAGTAAGTCTTCATTTCTCCTTTCTTTTAGTTGGGTTTGGTGTTCTTGTGTATTATCCTCTTTTAAAAGGTTTTTTTGGTAGTCTAGAATGAGAAATTGCATGATTGTTTGTGTTTTGTGTCTCGTTGTGAAGATGTAAACCCCTATTGTTAATAACTTCATACTATATTGATGGGTTTGGTGATTTTGGTGCCTATTTGTTATGAATCCATATGAAATTGCATTTTTGGTGTTGATTTGGAATGTTGATTCGAGTTAGTGTAGATCAAAGTGTGTAAAATAATTGATATTGGGTTGAAGCCTGATACTCCATTGAGGGGGCTTACCACAGAGCCCTTCATGGTTCGTGGAACCTCCATGGGCTGTGAAAGGGTTCAGTGAATGAGTCCTTGGTATTTTTGATGTCAAGAAACCTTTCACAGCACCCTTCATGGACTGTGGACCCGTTCATGGGCATTTCATGAAGGGACTCTTTGAGCAGAATGACCCAAGTACATCTTCACGACTCTTTTTACAGTCCATGAACCCTTTCATGGTTTGTGAGAGGGTGTCGTGCAGGTGTCCTTTGTTGGTAATTGTTTATTTTTCCCAGTTTTGGCTGTGATTTAGTTTGGCACCCTATTTTAGTTTAATTTCCCAATGATAGATGGGGTGACGCCACTCTTAAGGGTTATTTTTACTTTATTGGCACAGGGAAAGTATATGTACCCATTATTGCATCACAAGTCCATGGTCTTCTAACCATTGTTATTTATTTTTGGTTCTTATAGGTACTATGGGACCCTACCAAAAGTTAGAGAACATCCCAGGAGAGAGCCTGAGTCTTGCCTTCATGATTCACCAGTGTCTTCTAGCCACCAAATGGGGAGTGTTTCAAGCGATGATTCCTTCGAGGGTATGAGGTCTAATTTACGGGCAACATCTCCCCTCACTCTCCTCGCACTACTAGGTCTCATGCAGAGAGCCAAGCTATAGCCCCCAATTTGATGAGGGGGACTCTTCTGATGGAGGTGAGAAGGAAGATGTTTCCCCAGAGCAAGATGATCAGGCTAACATCTTAGAGGATGTATAAGGCATTGAGGAAGGATAGTTCGAGGAAATCCATCTATGAACTAGTGATAACGAGGTTGTCCACTTCGCTGTCTCTAGAATCAATGAACACTATACGACCCGTATGGTTATTGATTTTCTTAGAGCTAGATGGATAGTCGTTGGAGCCAAACAAATATTTATTCAGGGTCTAACCAAGGGCTCAGGTGGCTACCATAGAAAGGTCATTATTCCTGAAATCCAAATTATGACAAATCATTTAGAGGGGGTACCGGAGATTAAGGAATTATTTGACTTGTATCAGTTTGGTTGGATAGTGCATGCCCCTGGGTTTTATGGGCCTTTGATTGTACAGGAGTTCTATGTCTGCTATGCTACAAGTTTGTTGAATTCTATAGTTAGCGAGAACTCTAAAAAAAAAAGCATTTATCCCTCCATGTGCCTTTGCTCGATCATGTGGAATTATAGGGCATTCAGGTTGATATTTCCAAAAGAACCATCAATATGTTTCTTTATGGTGCTGATTACAATCTCCCCACAAGACGACTTAAATTTAGGGAGGCATTAGTACGTCATTGAGGAGGAAAGGAAGCCAGACCCCACCTTCCAGGCTGGGGTATTGACATGGATTACAAAATGGATAGCTCTATAGGGTGATGATGTGGCTTAGGTCACTGACTCGAGAGTACCAATTGATAATGCCTCCCTCACATTTGTTGCAAAGTTCTGGTGGTCCGCTGTGCGGCCATGCTAAGGCCCAAAGTAATGACTACATGCTTTAACCCTTTCAGCCTTCCTTAGTGGCTTGCCTCATGGCCTGGTACAGGGTAAACTTGGGTTGTATTATTGCTACTGAGATACGGGATCGAGCTCTAAATGAAAAAGAAGGATTGCCCTTTTCGTGTTTGGCTAAAAGTCTATACTGTCAGATGCATATCTCGACCACTAGGTATGTTGATAGGAAGGTCCACCCAATCAAGGTTGTCAACATTGCACTAATAAAGGACATCAACAACCCCCCTATATAGAACACGAATGAATAGGCCGAGGGGTCCAGTTATCTTCCCACTGGTGATCCCACAACAGGCCCTACCATTTGAGGAGTTTGCTTCTATCCCAACTCTAGGTGAGACTTTTAAGCATCCCGAGGGTAGTAGAGAACCTCCTCTGATGCAACCTGGGCTTGGGGTGTATGTTAACGTCCCGTATGAGCTTATTTCCAGACTGGTAACTTACCAGAGGTAGAAACATAGTTGAACGGATGCCTCAGGTGTTCTAGTCACACCTCCAACAAGATAAGGAGCACCTTCAAACTAAACTTGGGGGAGGGGGGGAATATCCATTTTCCAGAACTGGGTTGATAGCTTGGAGGTATATTTTAACACTCGGTTTGAGAGTTTGACGGGCTTAGAGGAAAATGTCATCTTGAATAAGATTGTAGATTGAAGGATGAAATAGCCCAGGTGCAGGCTCTACATACCTACACAGCCCCACCTATGCCTATAGATTCATTGATGCAACTCTTCAGTGCCCCTGTTATGGTACCTCCTTTGGGTAAGGCATGGGAGGGCACCTACTTTTGAGCACTAGAAAAAAGTAAAGGGCAAGAGGCATGGCAAGCGAGTTATCCCCTCATCGGATGAAAAATGAACAAAGAAAGGCAAGTGAGGAAGACTTTAAGGGCCCAGCAGAAGGAATCCAGGAAACAAGAAGAATGAGAGAGGTTGTTGATGGAGGCGACTGTTGTTGGGGCGTCTGGTAGCAGCTTTGGCGTCAGCCCAACTCCTGGTGATTTGAACCTTATAGGAGGGTCTAATATTGATAGATAGGGTGATGCCTAGGACATCTCGGGTATTTTTTGACCCTCTTTTTTTGCTATATTTTTGTTCCTTGAGTGCAGTGAGGACACTACATAATATTATTGTAGGGGATGGGGCATACTGCCACTTGAGAGTTTTTCTTATCATGTTTCTTTTCTCTCAAGTGTATTATCCTGTAGAATTGGCATGTTTAGGTTGTGTAGTATATGTAAATGCAAGTATTAGTAGAGTTGGTGGCAACCCATGATGTTGTTTGTGAAAATTGTGAAAAAATGCCTTAGTTTTCTAAAAATGTCCCAACTTGAAAATTTTTTTGAAAGAGATTGTATGTGTTAACATCCTGATTTGACTGATTGGCCTGGATAAGCATGGTACACTTTTTGAATAAAGTATGATTGTGTTGGTTAGAACTAAATAGTGTAGGATATGTTCCAAGTGTGTGTGAGCACATTTGTTGAGTTGAATCAATAAACTTGTACACTAGAACTTGCCTGGTTAGTCCCACTGAAACATTAAATGATTGGATTAGAACGGGATCTTAGGTCTTTTTTTCTAGTAAGTCACTAAGCCTAAACGGACATACCAAATGATTTTGTTTCCTTTGATCCAAAAAAAGTTGAGCCTTCATGGACCTTTTTCTTTGGAATCATCCAACTTACCCTCCTTGTCTGTCTACAGATCTTACTTTGGCCCTGGTCTCTCCAAGGACATAGTGAATATCAACCCAAGCCAAAATCCTAAGTTGAGGGTGGCTTATATAGGCCCTCATCCTCTAGAAGACATTATACATCTCAACTTAGGCCAAAAGTCTAAGTTGAGGGTGGCTATTGTGGAACAAATGCAGAAAGATAAGGCATGAAAAGAGCCAAGTGATAAAATAAAAAGAAAACATTAGGGTGTGACTATGAGTACAACAAAAGACCGAAAAATAAAAGAAAGAAAAAGATTGAATGAAAATGAAAATCACCCTAATGGCAAAGAAAATGAGAAAATAGGAACAATAAGAGTTTAGGAGCTAAAAAGGTAGAGGGTTAAGCCATGAGAGTGTTTTCGAGAGACAAAATAGTCACTTCATTCCCAAATGTATCTACCCTAGCCTGAGCCAACATTACAAGCTACAAAATCCCTAATGTAATCCTAAAAAGGTCATTCAAGAGTCAAAGTAGCGAACATAAAGGCAAGCATACAATTTATACTTGTGTGTTGATTTAACTTCTGTTGTGAGTGCAAGTGCTTACATTCCAGTCTTTGATTTCATTCATATACTGTGTGTGAGACTTCACTGTGGTGAGGGCACTATTCTTGCACTATTTGGTTGTTAGTTAACATGGCTTATCTTTGTTCTTGAGTGTATTGATCCATTTGTGTAAGTTGTTTTACTATATCTAGGCCAGTTAAGTTAGTCAAGGTGTGAGTGCATGGTCAAGTTCACTTTTTGGGCATGAGGTTAAAAATTCATCGGGTTGTTATTATCTTCTTGCTATATACTTGTCTTTGCATGTTGTGAGTTTGTTTTAGTCATTGTTTGAGGACAAACAATAATTCTATGTCGAGGATATTGATAAGTCATGAGAAATACGACTACAACGCTTTAAATATAAGATTTTGCGAGTTCTCAAGTAATTTTGTTAGTTTGATCGTCTTTTGTGTTAATCTGCAGGAAAATAAGAAAAGCATGAAAAATTGGATGAAATGCAGGAAAATGAGCAGAAAAGGGTCTAAGTGTTGTTGTACGGATACTTCCAGGGCCTGTGCACCACTTCACGGACCGTGGAAGTTCATCGTAGACCTAGCCATGGAACAAAATCTTATAGAAAACTCAAGTCAGGGTTCACAGAAACTCTCACGGCCCGTGAACCACTTCACAAACTATTGAGGTGACAGTGGTCCTGCATTGGAAATTGGAACAGAAGAAAAATCAAAGGGAGGTTTCTCGGACCCTTTCATGGGTTGTGGAACCCTCCACAGTTTGTGAAACTGCTAGTCATAAAGTTAGTAAGTTGGAAATTCTCGTAAAATATTAATGAAAATATGCAAGGGAAATTTCATGAAACCCTCCACGGATCGTGAACCACACCACGGACCATAGAGGTAATCGTAGAGATGGACTTGGGAATGGTTACTGAAGATTTTCTAAAAGGTTCACAGGCCGTGAACCTAACCACGGCTTACGGAACCCATCATAAAAATAGAGCCAGTAGAGGATTATCACAAGTCAAGTACCATGGACCGTGTCATGGTCCGTGAAACCCTTCACGAGTTGTACAACCGTTCGTGATCCATGTTGTGTTTTATTTTTCTATTTTAATTAGGATTAGGTTGAACTTATGTATAAATAGGATTTTATTATTCCATTTTTAATTATTATCAACTATTGAAAATCTTTAGAGAGAGAGAGAGAACACGTGATGTAGCTAAAAGAGTTGAAATTATTGATTTTTTATCATCTTCTTGAGATTTTGAACCGGTGATTTCTTCCATTATCAATTGTAAGTTATTCAATTATGATTCTTTCATCTTTTTGTGAGTTATTTACTTTGAATATGCTTAGCTAATGTCACGACCCGGATAGGGGGCCTAGATGTGACATGGCGAAAGAGGACCCGAAGACCCTCGATCAAGCCATCATAGCATCATTACACGCATCATCGGTTCGGAAATGCGGAAGCTAAACACATAACACACAAGCTCTAAGGGATTTGGGACTTGGGACTCAAGCTATGGGGATAATATCGATAATAGGACAAGTATGCTTGCACATAACACATAGCAATAATCTCTAAAGACAGGGGGAAATAGGATTTCACTATGGGGGCACACCGAGATTATGGGACTTTCCACATAAGCACATAGCCATTCACAATACTCAACATTCAAGCCAATATTATAACAAGAGGGCATGAGTCATAAATCAAGCAAAATAACGTCATATTACATAGCCAAATATCCAACATATAAGCCAAATGTACAAGAGTATAGATTGTCCAACAATGCCTCTACATAGATGTGCGGGGCCTCAACAAGTTTGAGGCCCACCCTCAAGTCAATAGAAATTAAATACATGAACTAAAGTGGTAGATAGACGGTGGCTATTGACCTTGAACAAGAGGGCTCACCACTAGCAAGTCTTCAACAAGATATCAAGCGTCGTCCGGTAGAATGTAATAGTCACC